>SNQJ01S0009400.1:53300-67485 GCA_010110895.2 Picea sitchensis | reverse complement strand
CAAAACCCTAACCTTATGGTAAGTTGGTACCTCAACTTCTCGGGGTTTTGCATACGACCTATGTTTTAGGTGCGTGATAGCCCATTTGAAAGGTCTTTTAGCGAACTACAAATTACGCTATCAAACTTTGACTATGACTATAGTTTGATTGTGGTGATCCAAAAAAAACAAAATGGGGCCCAAAACATCCCTGGAAGTACAACAATATGTGGTGACATGAAAACATACAAAATAGGTCAGTTATATTAGGTGGGAGGCCACCAGTATCCACCTGGAATATGTGTAGGGATTCATTAAACCTCGGAAGTGTAGAACCCACAATTACAAAGAAGTACAGAAGAACGTCTCAACTAAAAACTATCAAGAGGAGCCAGTTGGAATAGGTGGGTGGCCACCTATATCCACCTGGATCACTAGACCATCTCAAAAAGGTCCACCAAAATGACTCACAAAAACACTTTAATTTTTTCATCCTGATGAGGTGAGGAATACATGAACCATATTATCCTCAAAAAAATATGGAGATAATGTAGGTAATTCAAACTCAAATGATGTAGATGACATGGATGTTTCATACGATTGTGAATTGAATTTATCTACTAATATTGAACCAAATTCCCTTAAAGAAGCTACTTCTCATGATCAATGGAAAGAATCCATGGAGAAGGAATGTGATGCTCTCATCAAGAATGAGACATGGAAGTTGGTGGACCCTCCATTTGGAACCTAACCAATCCATTGTAAGTGGGTATTCAAGAAAAAGTGTAGATCAGATGGCTCACTTGACAAGCACAAAGCAAGGCTCGTGGAAAGAGGATTTTCATAGAAAGAAGGTGTTGATCATGAGGATACTTTTTCCCCCACAACAAAATGGGCTATCATCTGCACTCTATTTTCCATGGCAACACAAAATGGATGGAAAATTCATCAAATGGATGTGAAGACTTCTTCCTTCAATGAAGTGTTGAAAGAGAATGTGTTCATGTCTCAACCAAAAGGCTTTGTTGTGAATGGACAAGAACATACTGTATGCAAGCTCATAAAATCCTTATATGGCTTGAAACAAACACCACGAGCATGGTATCAAAAGTTGACTGAGCATATTCTGAAACTGAATTTCAAGCATTTCAATCTTTGATGATGGAACTTTGTTTATCAAGAAAGTTGGAAAATTTGTTGTATATATTGTAGTATATGTAAATGATTTATTTATAATAGGGAACAATGAGAACTACATTGCATCCATAAACAAAGAGTTTAATAAAGGCTTCGATATGACATATTTGGGACATATTCACTACTATTTGGGCATCGAAGTGATTCAAAATCCAAAGTACATATTCATCTTCCAGAAGAACTACATTGGAGAACTGTTGAACAAGGTTGGCATGGCTCAGTGCAATCTTGTTTCTACTCCAATGGAACAGAATTCGAAACTCACATCAAAAGAAGGGAATGAATTTGAGGATGCAACCAAGGATAGATGGATTGTGGGAAGTCTTATCTATCTTACTACCACTAGAATAGACATTTCATTTGTTGTTGGAATTATTTCCAGGTTCATGCAAAAGCCTTGTGAAGGACATTAGTGTGCTGAAAAAAGAGTTATAAAATACTTGAAAGGAACTCAATAATTTGAACTCATGTACTCTAAGGTGGATAACTTCAACTTGATCGGATATTTAGACTCGTACTTTGAAGGAGATAAGGAAAATAGGGTATCAACTTCATGCTATCTCCTGAGTCTTGGATCAACGGATGTCTCCTGGAGATCACACAAACTGTTAGATAAACAGGATTGTGAAGCAATAAAATAAAAAGAAATGAAGAAATAAAACACAGAAGATACACAATAAAATAGGGACACATATATACGTGGTTCACCTAGTGTGGGATACGTCCACCAGAGAAATTTCGAGTTCCATCCTTTTTATTATCCAGCAAATGAAGGGATACAACCTACAACACACCCGTTGTAAATTTCTCTTATTTCTCTCACAGTCTCCTCTCTCATAATACAATATTCGCAATGATACACAGCTGCAATACAATTCCCTCATAAAACAAGGTTTCCTTCTAGGGAAAAAAACCTTTTCATAACTTCTACCATCAACATCTGCAACCTTATAATGAATGGTCTAGATTTACTATGAAAATACAATATATATTTACAAGGCAATATTTCCTTCGGACGCTCGCTTGCCCCCAGACCCCCCATCCCGGGGGATGAGCCCTCCAAGCCCAAGGCCCCACATGGAGGGCTGTACAGTATTCTGGGGTGTACAGTCTTCATGGGATATAAACATGGTTGAAAACAAAGACCTATGAAATAGGAAGATAATCAGGCTCCACAACCAACACAAAGAACTAGTTCCAGTAGATTTCATAACATAGGTAGAATATGTGGTAGATGTAGAACCGACAAAGGAGATTGTGTGGCTCAGGAAAATACTTAAATATTTTTAGGAGAAACAAGTGAATTATACTCTTCTTCTAGTTCACAATACTTCTGCAATCAAGTTGGCCAAGAACCCAGGATTCCATGATTGAACTAAGAACATCAACACAAATACCACATGATTCGATATCATGTATAGTCCAAGACTATTCACTTAATACATTGTTCCAAAAATGAGTAAATTGTAGACATATTCACCAAAACGCTTGGAAAAGAAAAATTTGAGAAGTTTAAAATGATGCTTGGACTCACACACCACCCTTCAAATTAGGGGGGGAATGTTGGACACATAATCCTTGTGATTTCATTTATTGTAACATTAATGTAAATATGAAAATCCGTAGGTGATGGGAAGCGTCATGCATAATGGAAGACGAACAACCATTTTACTTGTATTTATTCATCTATCTAGTTAATGCAAATGCATCAAGTGTGGAGTTACATTTTCTTCGATCCTGGACTGAAAAGTTTTATGAGCACTAAATATGGCACTCGAGGTAGAGAAAAATGTTCCTAGAAAAACAAGGGCCCCATAAACAAATGCATTTTTTCTCTAATTAAGAGAAGATGATAATCTACAAAGTGGTTGTTAACCTTTTATGAACCATCTAGGAGACGAATGTCATGAATATGACCAAAAACATGGGAGGACTCCAACAAAAAAACCAAACACATTTACATTTAATATATATAAATAAAGGACCGAAGGACAACTTGGTGAATATAATTATGAAAATAAATCTAACGAGACAAGGCCCTGTTGACCAAAACAAAAGTTGAATCATTCTTGAATAGAGTGTTTACCATGGAAACACAATGAGGGCCAAATTCAAAACAAATAAAAATATAAAAACCAAAGACCAATCAACCTAATCATATTTTTTTTCAAAATCAATTTTCAAGATCAGAGTCTTTTTTCCAAACTCCCTTTTACCTATTCCATAGCCTCCCATGGAGAAACCATAGTTTCGATAATGAATCTCCCTTGAATAAATCTTATCTAATCCTGATGAACCATAGAGTGGATTCATAGTTCCAAAGTCTTGACCATAATTTTATAATATATCATGAGAAAATTAATAAGTCATAAACGACTAATGGAATCCTTGGAAACGTTTTATGAAATAACCTTGATCATCCCTTGGTTGAGAACTTTGAACAGATAACCAAAAAACACTTCAGAGGCCAAAGAAAACATTCATCGCCAATAGTATCCCACATGTCGTTGTAAACATCATAAGGTAGACTATCCATGTCTAGAGGTTTACGATTATGCATAGAATAAAATGCAATAAAAAACTCTTCCTTGGAAAAATGTTTGTCTAACATGTCCCTATCAACACAAGAAACCTAATTAGTGACCACATTGAAACAACCATATCTAGTATCCATCAACCCATCCATCAAAGTATACTTTGAAAATATATTATGGAAATGGGATTGTTGGGAAATTTAATCGCTTAAATTCATGAACATTAAATTATCAATCTGGGAGCTCATAAACTTGTGAGATATCGATAAAATATCTATGAGACTAGGAAGAAAAATCTAAGCTAATCCTACTATATTCAAAAGTCCTTCGTTTGATAAATCATTTCAAGAATAAAAGTATTTCATTTTAGGATATCCCCATTGATGTGCTTCTTCACCACAACTTTCATTTTTAATGGGATTGCTTGGAAATCCAACCAACACAATGGTTTGTTTCAACTTCCAAGTAAATTTTTTAGATTTTTTCAACTTTTCCAAAAAAACAATTACATGCTTATTAAAAAATTTACAATAGGTGTGAAAAGGATCCAATTCGAATAACTCCTCCCCATTTCCAAGCTTTGGTTCCCAAAAGATTCAAATCCATTCAATCTTATTCTTCTCTACCTTCAAGCATCCTCCTACAAATCCCCAAGAAAGGGTGCCTCCATTGCAAGATGTAAGATAAGAATATAATAGAGGCTACCTTTGGCATAGGCCTACTATCCATATCATGGATAGAGTTGGAATGCACTACTACAATAGATCATTGGACAAACTTTTCTCCTTGGGATGTAAGTGTAAACGAATCCTCTTTTCACTTGTCCTTGATTGTCCAAGATTTATTTTTGGCTATTCGGTACATGGGATGGAGTTTTGGGTGACGCCTCAAACATTTTTCATCCTAATTTCCACTCAATCTACTGTATTGGAAATAGTTCCTAGATCGGATACTTAAACTTATAGAGTGCCAACAATTTCTAGCCTTGTGACTTTTTTTCTTACAACATAAAAGAACCAAAGATATTATTCCATACCTTTTTGTTCTTTTATGATGCTTTCCATATTGGTTGCTTGGTCCCCCAAGATTTGGAGTGGTTATGGATGGTGGAATCATCTCTTTACTTCCCTCTTCCATTCATATGCAATAAGATTTGAGTGACGCACTACAAACTCCTTTTATAGCTACCTTTTCCTCCATGTGAATGGATTCTTTTTCAGTTTGTCTTTCCTTCATGAAGGTGGTTTGAGCTAAACTTGTGCTAGCTTCTTGTCCATTAAATCCTAGGCCTTCATGCTTGGGCCTCTTTTGAGATATAATAAGGATCAAAATCACTTGACCTTACTTTCCTATCCCTTTGAAATCATATCCCATTTTCCTAATTAGCTTGGAACCGATGCTTTTCAAAGTCATTGAAGGTTTCTTGAGGAAGGGTCTTGGAAGGTGAGTTTACCATGCTTGACTTTGTCATGGTGTTGGCTTCTACGTGGAAATAGAAGGGGATTTCCTACTCTCTTGGAAATATGCTTGTAGATCCTTCAAGGCGTCTTCTTTCATTCCAAAATCTCGCTTTAGTTGAACAGTGACTTCACTTAACCTCTTCTCTTACCAATTATCCAAGTGAATGAATTTATCCTCCAATTGCAAGAGCTGCAATCTCCTCATGTCTAATTCTTCCCCCATGCTGGTGAATGAGTCATGGTGTTTGGAAAGTTATTTTTCGATATCATTCATTTTTTTCCTCAAATGCTCACATTCTTCATGGATCTACCTGATTAAGTATCTCAACTCTTCAAGCTTCTCCATGTTCAAGTCTTTGCCTATTGAAGTTGCTTCAAGGTCTCTAATGAAACTTCTATAATACCTTAGGATCCATAACCAATAGTGCTATGGCATGTCTACTTCATCAACATGTATGTTGTAGGGAAAATTAGAATTCAATGTCCATGCAATTCAGATTTCAAGCTTTTTCATGCATAGTTCACCACCTAGAATGAAAACTTTATTTATTCACAAAGTCAATTGTAGAGGAGTCAAAGGGAATTGTAGGATAAGTTCCTATGCTACATTGATACTTATGAGGCTTGAAAAGAACATCACCCATTCCTTAACAAACATATACATTTATATATGTGCCTATGTCTAAGTACAATGTTGAAGGGGAGTCACTGCTCACAGGCTATGGTGATGGGTTTTATAGAGCATTCAAACAAAGAAAATGAATGCCAAAAGTTATTAATTAATGATACAAACAATGGATATCTAAATACCTAGGTTTTCTAGACTTTACCGGTGACATTTCAAAACTGTAGTACGCATTCCTAACCAAGTCATACAGTCATATGCCAATTTACATATAAAAAAAGTATTGTCAACTCCACCTCAAATTTAGCATTCGAGACTTTTTACATTTCTTCAAATCTAAGTAATCTCATCAACACTCCGCTTCCATGCTTGACTTACCACCATCACCGCTATATCTGACTCTGCCTCCTCCATCAAGTCATCATAATAGTCCATGATCATCTTGTTGATCCATTCCATCAAACACTTCGCATGCATCTTCCAAATTGTAGAACTTGGCATAGATAAGCAATATACCCAAGAGGAAAACCTTCTTCCAACTCCATCACCACACCAACCTTTCTCCTCAACATCCAAAAGCCTTCCAAACTCATATGGTTGTTCCTCCTCACTCACAAAGCACCAAAACCTAGGTTCCCTTGAAAATGACTAGCCTTCTCTGTGCGTGAATCTTCCCTCTTCTCTCATAGACCACCATTGACCTCAACTATGACTTGTTGGAATTTAGGCCTCCAAACAGAATTCATGAAAAGAGACAAAAAATGAAGATAAACAATCACACAACAGAGAAGGATAGAAACACAACTCATAGTAGCTAAGAATGAAATGGGGGCAATAGTATTTTTTATTGCTCTGTGGAGAAATGAATACTAATCTCAAGAAGCTCATCACGAGATTCTACATTTAAGGAGAGATNCAATCACACAACAGAGAAGGATAGAAACACAACTCATAGTAGCTAAGAATGAAATGGGGGCAATAGTATTTTTTATTGCTCTGTGGAGAAATGAATACTAATCTCAAGAAGCTCATCACGAGATTCTACATTTAAGGAGAGATATCAAGCGTTTCCAAGAATACAAAAAGCCAAACATTTGAGAAACCTCTAAAGGAAGTATGTGTTGTCACAACCCAACACAATTCCCCTTCAAGCTTTCCAATGGGCTGCTTGGGAAGACCAACAGTTAAAATGGTTTGTTTCAACTTCAAAGTAAATTTTGAACATTTGTCAATTTTGACCCAAAACAATTGCATGCTTATCACAAAATTTACAAGAGGTTTGGAAAGGATCCAATTTAGATAAATGCAACATCACTAAATTGAACAACATGACCTTTTTTAAATGTGTTTACTTCTTCCACCCATTTCCATTGTTTAATTTCAAGAGATCTGCATCCCCAATGAAATCCAATTCGATGATGAATCAATCTCATATTTTCCATTGTTTGAACTAGCATTGTGATTTTGTGATTTTCTTGGCCTAAGATCAACTGCACATGCCAAAAATATTTTTTGAAGTTTAGACTACTATCTTTCCTACCTGTCATACGAATTCCTTCCCCTTATTTTGTCAGACAGGAAATGAAATTAAAATCTAGAAAAACCATTTCCCTTTTTGAGATGTTCAATCTAACAACACCAGTCTTATCATTAGAGATGTACTTTGAACATGGGAATATTTTTTTTAAATTTAAATATATGGCCAAGCAAAGAGAACATTGCACATGTTTCTCATCTCCATCATATTTTGCGAATTTCTAAACACAAAGTCATGGCCTTGCCAATTCTAAACCGGGCCTGTTTCATCGCCTGAAGATCCTTGCAGAACATGTACGAAGTTTCTACTCGGGCGGAGAAAATCAGATATGGGAGAAGAGTGTATATGCTTCTGTGTTTAATCAATGTCGTTTCTCCACTCTTTCATTTGTACACACTACGAGGTGTCRGGAATTTTCTTCTAGAGTATTGCTTCTCTATATTGTTTTCCTGCATTACAATTTAGCATAGAAATTATCTTAGATYAGCTTGATGCTGAAAAAATATGTAGAATAGGTATCAACCTTGATCTCATATTCTCACAACCAACAATACACATGAACACACTGCAAACAATTCATCCACAACCCAAATTTGCTCATTCCATGAGCAAAACTATGTCGCCTTGACCTTGTGTTTTTTTATCAAAAAAGGACATTGCTACTATAACCACTCTCTCTGGCCTTGACATTTCTTTTCCCAACATATTTCTTCTCAAATCTCTTCTCAGATTCATTAACATAACTCTTCACCTGCATCTTCTCAGGCTGATTAGCTCATGACCTGGCATCTCTCATGGCCTTTCAATTAACAAATGAGAGAGACATGATAACACAACACTATTAGATTACTTGATTCCCGAATTGTATTATACAATACATTTGTGGCTCATTATATAGATCTCACTGATAATTATCAGATCTAACTTATTCCAATTATAGGATGATAGGTTGAGCAAATATCACAACCATAAACACGAATTTAGGATCTCATTAATCCAACTCCCTAACAAACTCCTAATAATAAGATCACACAACTCACGTAGAGATTGAATCTACTTCTTAATACATCATATTAGATAATTAGGAATTATATATTCCAACACTCTCCCTTAATGACTACTTATCTAAATCTCTTTATCACTGTCATGGCTTCAATTTTTCACTTGAGCTTGCTTTACTACGGGATTCATCCTTGAAATTTGTTTTTGCTTCCTCTTGCACCTTGTACCTGCATATAATTATTGATGTCCATATAAAACACAATCCATCTACCGGAATACATGGGTCATCTGCCGCTGTAACCGCTAGTTCTCTAGGAATTGTTTTCAGCTACATAGCTCATCAATGTTAAACTCTCCCTTAAACGTAACTTGGTCCCTCACACTCTGAGACTCACAACTTGGTCTCACACTTTGAGATTCTTCCATCTCACATCCCCACCTTGAATCAAAGATCCAAAGTCTCTAATTCAACATCAAGCTAGCATACGAGTACACCTGCCACCCTCGTACCTACCCTAGTGGTTAATTCCACAACTTGATACAGCAACCTCTCTGCCTATGAGAGAGTATCACATCATGTGATCACATGCACTTCTGCGCTACAACACGTATGCATGTTTATGCCTTACTAACAAGGCTTACAACAAACTTGGGGAAATTAGCTTGCCTATGGCTAAGCATTACAACTTTGACCATAACCTGGGGTGTCGGGTACAACCGATCATGCACCCCCTACAACAATTCAATCAGGTACAAAAAATATCAACAATACTCTCACCAATAATATGCCCAATATTACAAGCCCATTACATATGTCCATTTACATATCATCATCATTCTTGACCAAGACACACAACCACTTCACACAACTTGAATAACTATCATCACACATTCAAACAGGAAATATAAACACAACTCAATCTCACTTTCTTACTTTTGTGACTTAATTTGGAGGATGTATGAGTCCGACGGAATGAGCATGTACACCTCTCTTCATTTCGCTATAACACCTCCATGTAATGGCGCGAACAACAACAAACTCCAACAATAGTAGCCTCTCTCTTTACGGATCCTTTACTCAACAAATGCAGTTCCTCTCCAAAACTCAAAAAAAAAGAGTTTTGGAGAGGAGCTTCATTTGCCATTACACCAAAACTCAAAAATATGATACCATGTTAAGATTTTCCATTACACCAAAACCCGTAGGTTTTAGTAAACTTCCAAATCAACAACATCAACTTGAGTGGGCGGTTAGTCCCATGTTCACAGCATGGTGGTTAGTCCATGAGAGGTGCGGTGGTTAGTCCAACACCCCTAGTTCATGAGAGGTGCAACAGTTAGTCCAACACCCCCCCTCCGACGTAACTCGAGGGAATTGAACCTGGGCCAAGGCTCTGATACCAAATTAACAAATGAGAGAGACATTATAACACAACACTATTAGATTACTTGATTCCTGAATTGTATTATACAATACATTTGTGGCTCATTATATAGAGCTCATTGATAGTTATCAGATCTAACTTATTCCAATTATAGCATGACGGGTTGAGTAAATATCTCAACCATAAACATGAATCTATGATCTCATTAATCCAACTCCCTAACAAACTCCTAATAATAAGATCACACAACTCATGTAAAGATTGACTCTATTTCTTAATACATCGTATTAGATAAGTAGGAATTATATATTCCAACACTTTAACGTTGTCCTTTACACAACCACATGGAGAAAATTTTCTACACATTCAAGGACTCAAATATATCTACAACAAAATATCGATCCCTTTCGTTCCTTTTTTTATTTCCTTTTTATTAATGTTGATCTACAAGATATCCACCTTATTATACCTGTCGATAGGCATGGTATATAATGTTGAGTTAGGTTTGACTTTCTATTAGTTCATGGTTGACCATAAAATATACACCCCTTTATCTAAAGTTTTAAAAAATAATGATTAATTTTAAATCTTAAATCTCATTTATCTGAAATCTTATTGGCCAAAACCTTTGAAGTCTTATTGCTGCCTTCACTTCCCCCAATGTAAATTTAATAAATATTTCTGTCATCTAGTCATTTCATGCCTACTCCTCTCCCTATCTCCTTAAACAATACTTTCATTATTATATTCGGCAGGTATATGCTACCTAGTAGCCTTGTTATTATTGCGGTAGTTTGCACTGGCTTGCTCACACATTCTCCCTCGTATTTTTGAGATCCTTTCAATAAGAAAAGTAACGGAACTCAAAGAAATATCTGATTTTTGAGATCCTTTCAATAAGAAAAGTAACGGAACTCGAAGCAATATTGACTGACTTGACTCGACTTTGTCTTTGATACCAAAGATTGCAAATATATGCACACCATACAAATCAGTGACATATATAAGCAAGATATGAGGGTTTTATAGTGAATAAACCTTATTCGAGGAAATTATAACAAATATTCCATTTTGTTGTGTAGTAAATGTACAATAGATAACTTTGTATAATTTAGTTAATTAGAACTATATGTCATATTTAAAATATTCTCATCATAAGAATATTTATGAAAATACTTACGTTCATGAAATTTTCGTCATTAATTTACATAGGTGTTTCCATATTATTTGATTTTTGTGCATCATTTATGCTCGCTATACTATACTACATATTGAAAAATATTTATCATCCTCACTACAGATTACATTACACCAAATTTCATTACCATCATTCCATTATCTTTTTCAAACTTATTGATGTGTTTTCCTTTATCCTTTTAAAACTTATTGATGTGTTTTCCTTTATCCTTATGCTTTTAGCATATAAGATATTCACTTTTAGGGACCAAAAGGATAGATGGTGATATTACAAAATGTTGAAGTTGTCTTCATAAGAAGAAAACTTGCATTTTGGACTAGGTTTGGAAATTGCACAATCCCTTCTCCTTACAAAAACATCACATTTTTATGGGTGTGTTACATACATTGCATGTATTTCTTATGTGGTTTAAGGTTATTACCACTCTTTTACATATTCCTCTCTCTACATTTTGCATCACTGCGTGGAGGTGGAAAGTGAAGTTCTAAGGGAGGATCCCTACCTCCCTACCACTATGCATATTACTGCCACATCCCATAAACCCTTCATCATCTTACACCTCTGCACTTTGTAGCAATACATGCCATGATCCATATGCATGGAACCCTCTCCTCTTTTCCATTACATACACCTCCCCTCCACCACATACCTTATTAGGTTGGTCATTGTGTCTTGCACTTTTGCATCACCGACGGATGCAAAGCATGGATATATGTCATTTTCATCCATCCACTATCTACCTCCACCTACATGATTTATTGTTAAATTTAAAATTATCATTGTTCTCACTCAATGACACACATCATCCATCCATTAAAATTGTACAAATGAAATCAATGGTAATAAATGCTTCACTTAATTGCTACCACCTATCACCTCGATCTTTCAAGGTTGGTGCTACTCTAGAATATGTCAAGGAATGCTAGAACTTATTAAGGTGGGAAGGTAGTACTTATATATAGGTAATACAACCAAGATATGCCTCCCAAAAGGAAAATTGAACTTTTTTTTGGTGATACCATCAATTCCTTGGCTCAAGGGGACAAATCCTTTCATAAGTGAAGAACATACATATGGTATTTTGGATTTTAAGAGGAAGAGCAAAGGAAAAATATGGTTTGGGCTTCAAGGTTAGTAAGTTAGTAAGTGGTGGTTGTGTAATAGAGGTCTGTTATCCGTGAGAAGTAATTTAATTGTGTGAAAGGTTAAATTAGAAGTACAAGGTGTTGAGATTACATATAGAAGGAAAGATATGGATGTCAATTACTCATGCCATTTTTATGAAAATGCTACAACTCCTAGAGTCCACTAATATATTTGAAATGTCTAAGGGATGATACTTTCCCATGTTCACATGGTGATGATTTTTTTATCTTAAACAAATGGTTTGCACAACCAAAACATAAGCTCTAAATATATACTAGGTTGCCATCCCTTATTTGCTCAACCCCTACAATTAATGGCATGGTTGTTCACTTATCTACCTAGACCTGACTCTATGATTTACATGTATAGGTAAGTGGTTTTTATCATTTTTTATGCCCTACATGAGGATTTATTTGATTGGAAAACTTTTGTTTCCAATGAAGTTTCATAGTAGTTCCTAGAGTTCTAGAGGACCAGAAAAATTTACATGTCCTCCTATTTTATTTCTTCTTTGGTCTTTAATAAAAATTTCAAGAATGTGACAATTCAGTCTGGTTTTGACGTAATACTCTTCAATTGTTCTAAATTGTTGTGCAATGTATTGGAACAAATTCTTCATCTCTTTTTCCTGTTCTGAATGATCCCACCAAATGATCAAATATTCACTTTTATTCTTGAAGTACAAAAAGTTTAGTATGTTCCTTAAGAGCCTCTTCCAGAAGGGCTTTCGCTTATTCCGTAAATTTATCAGTAGAACGTATAATTTCTCCGAACTGAGGTTTATTCTCTATCAAATACTCGCATAACCGAACGAGAAATTTTCTCACGTGTGCTATCTCTAATATATCCAGGTATCGATTCGTTCCGGTATAAATAGTAGTTATTTGTTCTTCAACTTTCAAAGGAGCCAATTGAGATTGTTTGAGCAACTCACGTAATCGTTGACCCCTTGCCAACTGATCTTGGGTAGCTTTATCAAGATCAGAAGAAAATTGTGCAAAAGCTTCCAACTCTGCAAATTGAGCTAACTCTAATTTCGATTTTCCAGCTACCTTTTTCATAGCTTTTATCTGAGCCGCGGATCCCTCTCTAGATATGGAAATACCCACATTACTAGCAGGTTGGATTTCGACATTGAATAGATCGGTCGATAAAAATATTTGTCCATCGGTAATGGAAATTGCATTAGTGGGAATATAAGATGAAACATATCCAGCTTGAGTCTCAACTATTGGTAGAGCAGTAACACTCCCCTCACCTAACTAGAAACTTAATTTAGATGCTCTTTCTGAGAGACAGGAATGCAAATAGAAAACATCTCTCAGATAAGCTTCTCGACCAGGTGGTCTTCTTAATAGAAGAGACATTTGTCGATAAGCTTGTGCATGTTTGGAGAGATCATCATAAATGATTGATGTATGTTGTTTCTTATACATGAAGTATCCAGCCAAAGTTGCCCCTGTATAAGGAGCGAGATATTGTAATGTAGTGGGAGAATATGCAGTTTCCACTACCACAATGGTATATTCCATTGCGCCATGTTCTTGGAATGTATTAACTACCTGAGCCACGGAAGAATCTTTTTGACCAATTGCTACATAGACACAGATTACATTTTGACTCTTTTGATTAGGAATAGTATCTATAGCTACCGCTGTCTTGTTGGTTTGTCTGTCCCCAATAATTAATTCTCATTGACCATGTCCTATAGGAATCATAGAATCAATAGAAATAATCCCCATTTGAATGGGTTCCTATACGGAACATCTTGATATAATACCTAGAGCGGGAGATTCAATCAGTCAAAATTCGAAAGCTGAAATTTGACCCTTGCCATCAATGGGTTGGGCTAGAGAATGTACAACACGACTCAAATACGCATCACTTACTGGTATCTGAGCAATTTTTCCCATTTCTCTCACGAAACTGCCTTCTTGTATCATCAAGCCATCGCCCATTAATACAGCTCCAACATTATTCGATCCCAAATTTAGGGCAATGCCTATTGTACCATCTCCAAATTCAACTAATTCCCCTACCATTACTTCATCAAGACCATGAATACGAGCAATGCCATCTCCTACTTGAAGTACGGTGCCAAGATTATCAACTCTTACTTCCT
>SNQJ01S0009400.1:23922-51835 GCA_010110895.2 Picea sitchensis | reverse complement strand
TTATTTGTCCTATAGTTTAGCGGCTTTATCTCTCTTTGGTTTTATTTCTTGGACCAAAAAATTGAGCTCATACAGTTATGATCCTTTGTGTTGGAATTACAAGACCTAATTCTACTTATATGAAATTCAAGACTCTTTTGTGAGGAAAGTGAGATACAGAATCCTGGGAAGGGAGCCTCATGCCTTACATCCAAAGTGAGAATTATTTTAACATAGAAGGTAAAGTTTTTTAGTGAGAATAATTCCACCTATATTATAATATATGGTTTTGATGGAAACCCTTGGTATTTTCCTAAATTTGTTTGGTATCATTTTGTATCAGCAAAGTTGGAAAACAATAAATGAAATGGGGTAATTTTCTTCACCATAAGAAGGAAAATAATTTAATTTCTATGACTTTAAGATTTTCTGGAGTATTTGTGAAAGATATTATATTTTTTATCAACAAGTCCTGAGTTATGCATTCATTTAAAATGAGAGAGGATAGTTTTGTTCTAGGGTATGATCCAGAGAAGTAGTACAGGATGCATTTGTTGTCTTTTGTCTATTCTAAGTGATTAATTCTGAAGTTTGAGGTTTTCAAGGAGGGAGGAGGATNAGTTATGCATTCATTTAAAATGAGAGAGGATAGTTTTGTTCTAGGGTATGATCCAGAGAAGTAGTACAGGATGCATTTGTTGTCTTTTGTCTATTCTAAGTGATTAATTCTGAAGTTTGAGGTTTTCAAGGAGGGAGGAGGATATAAAAAGGATGTTTATATTAAATAAAATTTTGATAACATAAAAAAAAAATACAAGGGTTGGGCCTTATTTGTCGGGTGAAGAATCTCACCCTCTCTTAATGATCCTATATGATCATTAATTCAAACTCCAACGTAGAAATTAAGAAGAGATGGGAAATGGTCCTAGAGGAAAATGAAAAATATAAGGTTGCCACTAAAAAACACCATTAGACATGGAAACCAGTTTGTATTTCTAAACCAGGGCTACATGGCAGGTTTCCCTCAAAAAATTTCTATCGTCAACCCATATCACTATCTCTACTCCATCTAGAGGTAGGTGTAAAAGTAAGGCTAATGAATTTTGTGGAAATGGTGATGATGAAGATGATCCTAAAATGTATATGAGAGAGAAATAATGCACCATCCCTTTGAATTCTATGGGGAAAATGATTGTAAATAGTGAATAAGAAGTATTATCTAAGGGAATCGTTGAAGAACAAGTTGATAATGGAAATATTGAGGTTTTTGATGACCTAGTTGAACATATTTTAGGGGTATCATCCCTAGTATATAATGTTAAAATAGTGGGAAGTGAAATGGTGTAGAAAGATATGCCCATTTTTGAAGATGTTTCTTTCACCATGCACCATTGTAATTATGATAAACAAACTAAGTTGTAGGTGTCTAGAGTGAATATTAAAGGGGAAAATAGTTGAAAAGAACTATGTTAATTTTGATGTTAAAGGTATCAAATATTCTTGTTCTTTGAGGATGCACAAGGCTACTACTAAGATTTCAAAGCATGTGGTCAATGA
This sequence comes from Picea sitchensis, assembly GCA_010110895.2. Classification (NCBI taxonomy): domain Eukaryota; kingdom Viridiplantae; phylum Streptophyta; class Pinopsida; order Pinales; family Pinaceae; genus Picea; species Picea sitchensis. The sequence continues at coordinate 50,299 of SNQJ01S0009400.1, read as the reverse complement.
GCAGGAAGAGAAGATGCAAGTTTTGAGAAATAAAGTGGCATAACTAGAGACGGTGTTGACCCCTAACTCCTTGTTTAAAGAACCCCTCGCTACCCAAGTTCCTCAACTTCCTAAATATATTTATGAATGCCATTTAGGGAGGTCCAATAAATTTAGATAAACACAAGATTGTTTTCTAGAGTGAGAAACATTGTGTCAAGTAATGTAGAGAAGATGATGACCTTGTTTTTACATATTTGGGAAGCCACAAATAGTACCTTTATTCTAGATAGGGGATTCTTGTACTCGAATAAATATTAGAGTCTGAACATTAGGAACATGAAGGATTTTGTGAAACTTATGTAGTCACCTTTATTAAGAAAATTAAAATATAAATTGTCGCTTGAGATAAAATGATAGCCTCCTTTTTTATAACAAACTCTCAGACATATAGATAGATTGGGGTAGAAAAATAACTAAAACAATTATGGGTTGTTGTGAGATTGAACATAATAAATCTTAGTTTTTCCTCAAAATATTTTAACTCATAAAAAACTAGAAGTTCCAACATTTATATAGAAGAAAAAGGGAAGAGTTCAAATCTAATTTCATCAATATCAGAGTTGTTTTAATGATGGAGTTTGATAGCCTTATTTGTTTTTATAATGTCAAATTTAATAATTAGCTAACATGATTTGTTATTAGAAGAAAAAGCATTTTGTAAAGATTTTTTTGCCATCATATCTAAAATCCAAGATAATTTTGGAGATCATAGTCATACCACTTCAATAATATACTAAAACCTAAGTAGATAAAGTTATTTATGTTTTTTCTAATTCATTATGAAATTAAAATAGTTAGGATAATTAGGTTAATGGGGTGACCGTTCATTGGTTCGGTTTGGATAAAACATAAAAAGAGTTTTCTTCATAAATAGAGGGGTTCAAATCATGAAATATTTTTTCCCTCCATAATTTTGTAAGTAAAATCTACCCACTATTTTCCTTCCTTCATTATTATTTTGTTTATGTTATTTTTCCATTTGTTCTTCATAAGTGTTATGACTTATTTTCCTTCTACATCAAAGAATTAACTACTATTCCATTTGCACAAGATCTATATCCCAGCTCATGAGAGAAATCCCACCTCATGAGAGAAAACGAAACCATTTTTCATTTAAATATTTCATGGGAATCTATAAATTCCTTTGAGATACAACAATTTAAATGTCTTCAATAATTGTTATTTTGACCTATATTTTTGAAAAGATGCACAGAGAACTACCCAAATATCACATTGATTTTATATTTTTTTCTTGAGCAAATGTTATGTGGGACTTTTAGTAGGTCATTTTATTCAAACCATTTCGAATGATAAAGTACTATTCCTTCAAATTATTCATGAAGTTCTGCAAACCCTATATCATATTTTGTTTGTACATCATTCTCACAAAACATATATAAAACTAAAGGAAGGTGTTCTTTGATCCCACAAAAATTCCCTTCATTATTGACTCATTTTATCCTCCTCCAATGAAAAATAGATCAACAAAACAAGAACAACCTATATAAAAAGTAACACCTATATAAAAACAAAGGAGGGTTCTATTTGATCCCCACAAATATTCCCCTCAACATTGAATCATTTTCTCATTTCCCCTCAACATTGAATCATTTTCATGTAAGAAAAACAAATAAAACCAAAACAAACTTATATGGATGGGGATGCTTAAGTTATTTTAATCCCATATTCTCTCCCATAGTTGTAGAAACCATATTCTCCAACTTCTTTACCATAGAAGGTGCATTAGAACTACCACCTACATAAAAACAAAGCAGGGTTATTATTGATCCCCACAAATATTCCCCTCATCATTGACTCCTTTTCACCTACAGGGAAAACGTGATCAATAGAACCAAAACAACATATATGGTTGGGAATTCTTAAGTTATTTTAATCCCAAATTTTCAACCATCTATGAAGTAACCCCATCCTGATGAGTATAGGAACACAATGAAATAAAAATATACACATAAACGTAGAGATGCAACTGAAATAAGACTTCATTTCATTAATAACAAATGACTGAAATATGCTACGCATTGCACGGAAATAAACTAGCTAGGGCGCTGGTAGCTTATCTCTCTGAAGATATGTATGCCATCGGCCTTCCTCGAATCGGGTGTGTTATAATGAGGCTCAAGGCCTATTAATATTGAGAAACAATGGAAAACCCTAAACATCCAAAGACCTAACTCCTAGGAGATGAACGCCAAGACCATGGGCCCCGCTTTGGTAAGCTGGTACATCAACTCTCCCTGGGATCTTAACTTCATACAATCTTCATTTGATCGGTGTTCATAATTGCGGAACGATTCATCCGAGGGAATATGTAATTTGGGTGAGGACCAATCTACAATCCATGTTCCCCTCGCTTTCAAAACGCCGCTTTAAGGCCTCAAATCCACTTCGAAGTTCAGACCCGAAAACCGGCTAAAACTAGTAAATTCAGCGAAACCAAAACTGAAGAAGAAATGGTGGGGTCCAAGTGGAATAGGTGGGGGTCCAAGTGGAATAGGTGGGTAATCTAATATCCACTGATCATTCCTTCCCTTTTAGGGAAGCAATGGTCCCCATTGCGCTGAGTTCCTCCTACGAGATGTGGGAAACTTCTCAATAACTTGGTCCCTGGTGAGCCATTTTGCCTTGGTGAAGGAGTTGGCCCGCTTTCGACAACTCGATATAGTGGTATTCTTTTATTTCGGGTGTGCTTGATCCGCGGTGTATTCATGATCTGATCAGTTCTGGTTTTTTCCATGCAGTCTAGATTTAACCATGTTGGTGTGAGTTGTTCCGCCATGCCTGATGTCTAGTAGAGGTGGAAAGTAGGCCGGTTACATCCACATTGAACACCGGTGCGTAATTGCTGAAATGGTGGAATGCTGAGCCTAAAGGAATTTTCCCCGCCAAATCTTGGTGAGGGTTTACGCCCATATCAAGCCGGATGAAGCTTATGCGGTGGGTCCAACAGGCTTCCTTTTGCAAATGCACACTTTGTCGCCCACTTGAAGTTGTGTGGCACCCGATGTTGATTGATGCCGCTATACCTTTAGCATTGGCTCTCATCTTAAGATGTCATGAACCGCTAGCGGATGTGTTGAATGTTCTCAATGAAGTTTTTTTTCCTTATCCGCCTTAGAATGGACATGAGTTGAATCTTCGTGAGTAGCCACAAATGGTGCATGGCTATGTCAATGGGACATAGTGGTCGGAATCCCAAGCCCACTTGAAAGTGTCGGTCGGGTTGAGCTATGGAGAGCCCGGTTGTAGTTGTAAGGTATATGAGGCTTCATCCCATGTGTGTGTGGATGCTTTGAATTGTACATGCACGTAATGTACCTATCACTCCTGGGTTGATGACCTATAACCGGGCCATCGCTTATGGATGGAAAAGTTGTGGACTTTGTGAGTTTGTCCAACATAGACCGTGAGGGTCGACAAAATGCACCGGAGGGAACCTACCGGTCTCCGGACTGAGATGGCAGACCGTGGGATCCCAAAGTGTACCCACACCGCTCAAAGAAGAGTTTAGTGCTACTGCGGATATTCTTCTTTGCAAGCATCATAATGGACATCTTCGAATCTACATCGCACCACAAAACACAAATAATTGCCATGCTTAGTAGATGAAGCGTCCGACATCTAATCCATAGAGATGGATTCCCAAGGTCGACCGGGGTAGGAAGCGGAGTATAGAGGCTCTGCTTCTTGATGCTCGGTTTGGAAATGGCGCAAGTGCTGCAGGACTTGATGTACAGGACTTGATCTACTTGATGTACAGGACTTGATGTACTTCCCAAAATCATTTCAAAGGTTCGGCCAATAGAAAAAAATTTGCAGTACTACCACTATTTTATATATACCAAAATGTCCCACTTCCCAGATGTAATGAGCTTCCAAGATAATCCTAACATGCTCTCTTAAAGAAACACAAAGATTTCTCAGGTGCAATAGTAGTCCATCCTAGAGATGAAAATTGGGAACTTTCTTACCCTCAAAGAGTGTATTGTATGTGGCCGAATTCTGGATCACATGTGTAGAGAAGCTTACTAATCTAAGTCTCCTACCCACAAGAGTTGAGCACAGCGGTTAACGCCACGATTGGCAGTGGTCGACTGAGGAAGTCCGCAACATTATTGGTGTTGCTTTTATTGTACTTTAATGTTCAAATGAAACTGTTGCATGTATGTGGATCACTTATGATTGCAATTGTTCTGCAACTTCCCTTATGTCTGTATGGAAGTCTATAGGTTGGTGGTCCGTGTGGATGATTGTTTCCTTTACCAAAATGTAATGCTTCCATTGGCCGGCCAAGCCCCGCACAATGGAATACATTTCTTTGTCGCGCAAGTGGATACTTTGACAGTGTCGAAAGTGTCTCAATCGCGATATGCCAATCGGATGCCCATGTCGAAAAGGACTAACCCAATAGCATACCGCAGGTATCCGCCCCCGACCAAATGGTTGTTGCACTGGTAATGTGAGCATTGTGCGAGGAGAGTATGGCGTTTCAACTCCCCGGTAACGCTCGCTGAGATTTAGACCAGCCAATTTTTTCTTTAGCTGCTCCCTTGGGGACTTGACTCAAGGTCCAAGTGATACGAGAGAATCCCAACAAAAACCTCGCCTGTGGTAGAAATTGGCAGACCTAAAGAGTTGCGGAGCTCTATTAGGGTGGTTGGGATAGCCAATCCCTAATGCTTTGGATCTTTGTTGGATCCACATGCACCCTCTCATCAATAATGTATTCCCATAATTTAACCCTGGTTATGCCCAAAGTGTATTTCTCCAAATTGGTACACAACTTGGGTTGCCGCAAAGGTTTGGAGGCAGGACTTAATGGATGCGGAGGTGCCTTCCGTCCGGTTGAAGATCAAAATGTCATCTGGGTACACCACTACAAAACAGTTGGTGAATGGCTCTGTGGATGTCGCCCATTAGCTCAAGGAAGGTTGCGGGGCATTTGTCAACCCGAAAGGCATGACTAACCATTCAAAAGGCTCCCTCCTTGATTTGAATGCAGTCTTCCACACATCGAGGGTTCGATTGGTACCCGCCAGATACCTTAATTCAAGTCTATCTTGTTGAAATATTTTCCCCCTTTGAGTTGGTCCGTATAATATCAATTGGATCGGTACCTATTCTCGACAAGGGACCTTTGTTCGCTGCCCGGAGGTCACGCCGCAGAAGCTCCCAAGTCCCATCCTTCGCACTAATATTTATCGAAGCTCCCATTGTGGCGCTGAACTCGACTCGGGATAGACCTTTTCTACAACAGCTCCCTCAATCTACTCTCTTTGATTTCGGGTTTACCCTCTCAGATGTAGCGCTTCTAGATGGTTCCATTTAAGTAGCGTACAGCATCGGTCAGATCGATGGGTGCTTGGACTGGCAAGTAGAGGGTATTCCCGGAGAAATGGCTCCGCTAACTCACCACCGGAGCCTTCCTTCCCCACGAATCGTTGTGTCAGCCTGTTTAAAACAGCTCATATCAGCAACCGTTAGAGCTGCGGTTATCTGATCCGTTATAATAAAGGGCCAGGTCAGACCATGTCTCCGCTTCCAATGCTACCATCAGTCTTACACGAAACACCGATGGAATGTTATAATGTCTCATTCCCAAGGTTTCATGTGGGCTACATTTGACCTACCGGTTCCACCCAGAAACGCCCTGTCAGGTTTCAGGTCATATCTCATCATGATGAGTCTTTCCTGCCCAATGGAAATGCAGTCATTCCGAAACAGCATATTCTTTTCCATCCTTTGGTTCCTCCTTCTGGATATTCGTGGTGGTAACAATGGCGTTGGGCTCCACAACGATAAACTGCTTCCCCCTGTCATTACCCTTGTCAAGTTCTGATTCGGGGAATGGAGCATGACCGCATTCATGTAAGCCTCAACTCGCTACCAATGATCAAGGTTGGTTTTGACACTCACTCTTGTGTTGTGAGGAACTCTTATGGAACCTACACCACTTCCCTGCGGTTCCGGCTTCTCGCGGTGTTGTGTTCTTTTGTTTGTGTTCCTTTATGGTTGGTCTGGCTACTCCCCGCTTCTAGCTTGGTCCTTTTGTTCTCGGTTTGGGAGTAATTTTCCCTTGCTTCTCGATTTGCGTAATCTAAAGTCTCACTCTTGCTTGAACTTCTTCTCAATCTTGGCAGATATCGGTATGCCACACCAAGTGAGGATGTCGAGGAACTCCATTTCCTAATGAATGCAGTAGAAAACTGCGGGTACTTTAACACCAAATGTTTCTTTGAATCTTTTGATACCCAACTTGGTGCGAGAGGTATGGAAACAAATTCGGCTATCTCATGCACACTTTGGTCCCTTTGTCGCCACAACATAGTCCATTGCATGTATTTGTCCTCATAGCTCTCACAGGATAATATTGTTCCCGATGGCACTTCAAAAGAGTTCCAAGTGGGTGCGCCAATAAAAGAGGGCTCCCTCAGCCTTTGCTCGGTAAGTTTCCCACCAGCATTTGACATGGGGCTAAGGCTGAGGAGTGCGAAAATAATCTTTTTCTCGGCCGAAAGTCGTTAACCGAGAAATATCCTTCTAACTGATTCAACCATCTATATACGACATCCAGACGGCCACACAACATGGAATGTCAAATTTTACTTGTACCTTAAAAGGAGTGATACCAAAGTGACTTCTGGATGTCGATGCATCGCCAATTGGAATCTGTTGAAGAATCTAGGCAAAGTTTTCCATCATCGCTGCTCCTTTGTTTCTCAAGGCCTCCTCGAGCAAAATTTTTGATAGGATCTCCTCGCTTCCCTCATCTTTCTTTTCTTTCTCCATGGGTGGTCGTCAGGGTTTACGAGGCTGATCTTACAAAGGTTCAACCAAATCGGTTTCAACTCCTTATACCCCATCTCAAGTAGACATGCAAAGAAGGATCGAGAATGAGCAGAATCGCCTCATACCACTGATCCGGATTTATGTAGGAACAATGAAATACATAAATACACATAAACACAGAGATGTAGCGAAATGCTACTTCATTTCATTAATAACAAATGATCAAATATGCTTACGCATTGTAATGGGAAATAAATCCAGCTAGGGCGTTGGTAGCTACCCCAGAAGAGATGCATGCTACTAGCCTATGAACTGTTACAATGAGGCTCAAATAAGGCCTATTATTATTGAGAAACAATGGAAAACCCTAAACATCCAAAGACCTAACCCTAGTAGATGAAACGCCAAGACTATGGGCCCCGTTTGGGTAAGTTGGTACATCAACTTCCCGGGGACGTAACTTTGGCATACGATCTTTGTTTGACGTGTTCTATACCTCGTTAGAAATATCTATCCGAGGAATACAACTTTTGGGTGAGCAAAATAGATCTATAATCCATGTTGCTCCCCGGTTTCCCAAAAAAACATCGTTTAAGGCCTCAAAACGGCTCCGGAAGTTCAGGACCCGAAAAACTGCTAAAACTAGTAAATTGTGCGGAAACTGAAAAACTGAAAGAAGCAATGGTGGGGGGTCCAAGTGGAATAGGTGGGTGGCCACCAATATCCACCTGGATCATAACCATATTGTCAACACTGCCACAATCTATCATGGTATTACTACACTAAAATCCATATTGGCATTGCATAATGAAGAACAAATCTTTCAACCAATTCTCTTCTTTTGGTATTTTTTCTCATCTTCTTTCGTACATGTACACATAATGTTCTCTCCTCTTTATAGTGCTACTAGATATACATAAATTGAAAGGGATAAGAAATTTTTGATGAAACATTGGATAGCTATGATATCTACTAAAAGTATGGGGTTTTTCTAATTTGAAAGGTGTACAAGGAGGGAGTACCACAAATTGTTTTGTGGAGAAAAAAAATAAATTAGGAGTATTATTTATTATCCCATGAATGAACGTGGTGTGCCATAGGTTTATTGATTCAAATACCCATGGTGCATTATTATCATCATTTTGTTGTGGTTTCAGTTCATAATCAACTTCCTAATTCTCACCTCTATATAGTTTCCAAGTCCTTAACCCTCATTCATAGTTCCTACAATTATTTCATTATTACCATTATTCCACCTCTATAAATAATTTATGTTGTTGTGTTCCACTGATCCAGGTGGATTGGATGGCCACCCACCTTTTCCAACTTGCTCAAAACAATTTTTTGACAATTTTGGCAATTTACTATTTTTAGCGGTTTTTAACTTCTGGGGCCATTTTGAGGGGCCTAAATGAAGGTTTTTCGGGATAGAGATTCTCGATTATAGAAAAAGGTTTTGATTGAGCCCCCTAAATGAATCTCCTCTATGATACCTTTCCAACGGGCTATCTTACGCCTAAAACAGAGATCGTATGAAAAAGTTACTTACCCAAATGGGGCCCACATGACTTTTGGCACTTCATCTCCTAGGGTTAGGTTTTTGAATGTCTAGGGTTTCTAACATCCTGTTTATTGTAAAAAGGCCTTCAGAGCCTCATTGTAATCATATTTTTTCAAATGAGCGAAGTCGTCACATCTCTTCTCAGAGATAAGCCGCCACCATTCAAGCAAGCTTGTTTTCCACTACATTTTACAGTTTCAGCTTATTTCCTTATTGAATAGAAAACCAGTTTTACTGTATCTATGTTATTCTGTGTTAAACATATTTTAATAATCTGTATTCATTTCTTTATGCTCATAAAATCGAGATTAGTGGTATCAGGGCGATCTTCTCCTTGTCATCTTAATGCATGTCCCCAACGAGGTTAGGATACAAAGAATTGGGTCTCGAGCTTGTTTCTCTTGAGGAAAAAATCTCTTGCACGCCCAAGAAACCTCTCATGGAAAGAAAAGAAAATATGACAGGACAGGAGATCCTTTCAAAATGTTTCTTGAGGAAGCCCTCACAAAACAAAAGGACAAGCTGATGGATAGTTTCACACAAATCCTTCGACAACTACCAATAGGCGACACATTTTCCTCGAGCAGAGGCACCGCCCCCTTCAAGGTACAAATCAACTTCAATATCCCTATATTTGAAGGTCAAATAGACACAAATGTTGTAGCCAAGTTTTTGAATATACTAGAAGGGTATTTTTCTGTCCATAACTTTTAGAATAAAGAAAAGATTATTTTTTCACTCCTCAAAGTCGTTCCCCATGTCAAAGGTTGGTGGGAAACTTTCTGTGAGCAAAAGGAAATAGAGGAACCCTCATTATTTATAGTCACGACCACCTGGGAATCCTTCAAGGATGTTATTCAGGAACAATACTAACCTATTGGAAGTTATGACGACTTGTATACCAAATGGACCAGACTACAACAAGAAAGAGACCTAGCAGTGCCAGAGTTCAAAAATATCTTCCATACCTTGTGCACTAAGATGGGTATCAAATATTCAGAGCGACAAATGGTTCTCAAGTATCGCAATACTCGGCATTTATACATCCATACCAAAATGGAATTTCTAGACATCTCGTCCTTGGGCGTAGCCATCGATATGCTGTCAAAATCGAATAGAATCTCAAACAAAAGACGTGGCAATTTGGACCTGGGAACCCCTCATAGAAAAATCCAGGAAGGGGCAGCCCCAACCCACAGAACAAAGGACAGAGAAAATATGGACAGTATCAGGACAACCGGTCCAAGCCGCAAGCAAAGGACATTGGAAAGACAAAGAAAGATACCGGGAAGTGGTGCGACTTCCATAAGAGCCCTTGGCATAACACTGTTGACTACCGCTCAAAGCAGTCGCTAGTGGCTAAAGTGAAAGCCTATGAATCAGATGCGGGTTCTAAGTCTGAGTCATAACCAGAAAGGGGAAGACAGATCATTGATAAAGAACTAAATGTCACCGTTGCTACCACCAAGCTCCATCCTGGTGAACCAGACAAGCCAGAAGAAGGCGAGCACCTCTTCCATTCACAGATGTGGGTAAAGGGAACCCTGTTGGACTTCATCGTTGATAGAGGTAGCCAAAAGAACCTCATCTCAGCAAAGGTCGTCAAGTAGTTGGCCCTGCCGACAACGCCACACCCACAACCCTATACCATTGGATGGCTCTGTCAAGGAAGCGATCTCTGCGTCAGCCAACAGTGTCGACTATCGTAAGACATCAAGCCCTTCACAGATGAGGTATTTTGTGATGTTTCTCCTCTGTAAGTTTGTAATGTTATTTTGGGCCAACCTTATTTATGGAAACATCATATTGTATATGAGTCTAGGCCTCGTAGTGTTATTATTACTTTGAACAGGAAATTGTACAAGATACCTGAGACAGTCCCTCCTAGTGATATTTCCTAGATATCTGTCAAGTAATGCAGGAAGTTCATCTCTCATACTATAAATTTATCTTCTTCATGATTCACTCTCAAAGTGAGCAAAAGATCGCAGCCACATCCAAGGCCTCCTAGGCCAATCTGTCCACACAACAGAAGAAAGTTGATAAGGTCGTGGAAGAATAATCAAGTATATTCTCCTCTTCTATCAGGGTACCTCTGCACTGTCAGGTCAAGCATCCCATCGATTTGACCCCATGCGCACTGCTACCCAATGGACCAGTCTACCATCGCTCTCCATTAGAAAACAAGGAGAACAAGAGGAAGATCCAAGAACTTCTCCACAAGGGGAACATACATCCCATCTAATCACCTTGTGGGAGCCCAATCGTGCTCGTACAGAGGAAAGACAGGACCTGGCGACTCTGCATTGATTACCGGAACATGAATAAAATCACAGTCGAAAACCGATACGTGATTCCCTGAATCGACGACCTCCTTGATCAGTGCACGGGGGCCAAATACTTCAGTAAAATTGATCTGAAGTATGGCTACCACCAGGTCCCAATAGAACAAACAAATGTATGGAAGACCGCCTTCAAGTCAAAAGAAAGTCTTTTTGAATGGTTGGTCATGCCCTTTTGTTTAACAAATACTCTAGCAACTTTTATGAGGATGATGGACGATATCCTACGACCTTTCACCAATACTTTGGCAGTGGTGTATCTCGATGACATCCTCATCTAAAGAAAGACTTGGGTGGAACACTTGCAGCATATTCAACAAGTTTTGCACACCTTGCGACATCACAAACTATATGCAAACTTGGAAAAAGGCTCCTTCGGCATGGACAATGTCCATTACTTAGGCTACATCGTTGATCGACATGGGGTGCATGTGGATCCATCCAAAATCCAGGTCATCCATGACTGGCCATCCCTAACCACACTCACTAAACTTTAGAGCTTCTTGGGCCTCGCCAATTTCTATCGCAGGTTCATGTTGGGATTCTCTCATATCGCATGGGCCCTCAACCAAGTAACTAGGGGTGGTGGTAAGGCAAAATTTGTGTGGGGCCTGTCCCAACAACAAGCCCTCAATGACTTGAAGAAGCATTTGTTCTCATCCCTGGTACTTTCATTACCAGAACTGCAACATCTCTTTGAAATAGAGACAAATGCTTCAAACTATGTTGTGGGCGTCGTTCTCAGTCAACACGGCCACCTCGTGGAATATCATAGTGAGACACTATCAGATGTTGTCTGTAAGTACCCTACTTTCGACAAAGAAATGTACTCCATCGTGCAAGCATTCCGCCAGTGGAGACATTACATTCTTGGGAAGGAGACAGTCATCCACATTGATCACAAGCCACTACAGTTCATGCAGACCCAAGGAAAATTGCAGAATGACCGCCAGCATAAGTCTTCCACATACTTACAACAGTTCCACCTCAACATCAAGTATAAAACAGGAAGTACCAATCGAGTTGTTGATTGCCTCAATCGACCTCTAGTCACGACACTCACCATGGTGCTAGACTCTTACGGACATAAGACCTCTGGATGGATCCACCTCTATGAGACAAACCCTGACTTATCCACCACCTACCAAATGTTGGGCGCCAACTCGATGGTTGCTAATTTCCATCTTCAAGATGGGTTGTTGTGTCGTCTGGCCCATATTTGTGTTCCATCAACGAAGCACGTGAATCTGATTTGGGAAGATCACTACAGTAAGGTGGCATGACACTTTGGCATCAAAAAGACACTGACCAAAACTTCGACAAGATGTCGGCCAGTATATCAAGTCTTGCACCCCCTACGCTATTTCCAAACCAACCACTAAGAAACAGGGCCTGCACACCCCTCTACCTACTCCTAACAGGCTGTGGGAATCCATCTCAATGGACTACATGTCGAGCCTCCCATCCACCAAGAGGGGAAATCACTGTGTTTTTGTGGTTTTTGATCGCTTTTCCAAGATGGCGATTCTATGTGCCTGCAAGAATAAAATCACAGCAGAATCCACTGCTAAGATCTTCTTTGAATGAGTATGTGTACATTTTGGGATCCCACAAACCATTATATCAGACCGTGACAGTCGGCTCCTCAACACATTTTGTTCGAGCCTCCGGTCACTGCTAGATACCAAGATCACCAAATCCACTGCCTTCCACCCCCAGACAGATGGCCAAACTGAGGTCGTCAATTAGATGATCATACATATCCTGCACATGTACAATTTAAAAAAACCCCGCACATGGGATGAGAGTCTTCCCTATGTCCAACATAGTTACAACCGAGCCTTGAATAGCTCAACTGGACACAACCCCTTTTCAGGTGGGGTTGGGATTCTAGCCATTAGGCCCCATGGATGTTTCACTACCCCTAGTGACCACCTCGGTCGACTCATCCCCCGCTCCACCAAAAGCTGACAAAGCCACCCGGTTCATTGAGCAAATCCAGCACATCTGCAAACAGGTTCAGGATATTCTACAGAAGTCTAATTCCAAGTACACGTAGCGCCATGATCAACATCGGGTGCCACATAAGTTTCAGGTGGGATTCAAAGTTTGGTTGCACTTGTAGAAAGAACGCCTTACAGGGCCCCATCGGAAGCTTCACCCACTCAGTTATGGGTCGTACACCATCACCAAGGTTGTGGGTGACCATGATTTTGAGCTCAAAATTCCCCCTTTCCTAAGCCTGCACCCAGTCTTCAACGTGGCTCTCCTTCAACCATATTTCCCACCATTATTAGACACCTCAGAGATAGTAGAGCAGTTGACACCAACAGAGCTCAACCTTCACTGGATGCAACAGGCATCCAATGATCATATTGTGGACACATAGATCAAGGGCACTCAACAGCAAAGGATCCAGCTTTATCGAGTCGTCAAAGCAGGGCAACTCCTACACCAAGGCAAGTGGCTCACCCGGGTCCAAATTCAATAGAAAATCCCTCATCTTATGGGGGAAATCAACAAAATGGAGACCATAATTTCTTCCTAAGGAGGGAGGATTGATCTAAGTGGATATCGGTGGCCACCCACCTTTTCAAAATTGCTCAAAACAGTTTTTTGGCAATTTTGGCAATTTACTATTTTTAGCATTTTTTAACTTTCGGGGCCATTTTGAAAACCTAAATGAAGGTTTTTTGGGACAGATATTCTCAATGATAGTTGAAGGCTCTGATTGAGCCCAAAAAATGAATCTCCTTGATGATACCTTTCCAACGGACTACCGTGCGCCTAAAACGGAGATCGTATGCAAAAGTTACAACCCCGGGAAGTTGATGTAGTAACTTACCCAAACGGAGCCCACATGACTTTTGGTGCTTCACCTCCTAGGGTTAGGTTTTTGGATGTCTAGGGTTTTTTACATTCATGTTTATTGTAAAAAGGCCTTTAGAACCTCATTGTAATCATATGCTTGCGAATGAGCGCAACCGTCACATCTCTTCTTAGAGATAAGCCGCCACCATTCCAACAAGCTTGTTTTCCACTGCATTTTACAGTTTCGGCTTATTTCCTTATTGAATAGAAAACCATTTTCACTGTATCTCTGTTATTCTATGTTAAGCATCTTTTAATAATATGTATTCATTTCGTTCTCCTCATAAAATCTGGATCATCCACCTAACATGATAAATTCTAATTGGCATCTTAGATTCCTACTATAGTTTTTCCTATCTCTAATCCCAAATGATATAGGGGAATGCACAATGGGCATCTTCTATTGTGCATATGAAAATAAAGCCTTGATTCTCTACAAACCCAATTTAATTCATAGGGAATTCACTTATTAAACCTATGGAATAGCACATGTGTTCATGGTATATTAAAGAATATCGCCTATTTCATTTTTACCTTTCAAAATTTTATTTTTAATGCACTCTTTCAATATATTTACAAATTAAATAGCCCCTTATGTTTTCTAAATATTGTAAGTACCATTTTTTTTGACAATTTTTGTATGCCTTATTATTTCTACTCCTAGTATGTTGGTCCCAATATTTGACATATGTATCCAACATCTACTTAATAAATTATTTTTTTATCATATGTTATTTCATCTATGATTCAAGATCATCAAACATGTTCTTTAGGAATTAGAAGACAATTCCATCTTTAGATCCCTCTATGGAATCTAAAGTGATTTTCATTGCATATTCAAATGTTTTCATGATTCAATGAAAATAACTTTAAGGTACAAGGATGAAAGATGTATCACCTTAATCCTATGTGATATGCTTCACCTCAAACACAAAATTCAGAAAGACATCTCCTTACATTGCTAATTCAAGCCCCATCACCTCTCACTTCCAACCTTTTGATGATTACAATAAAAAAGGGCATCGATAATCCAATACTATCATTTTCAAGCAATGTAGGCTTCCAATACTGACTCTTACTTCCAACCGCCTCATGATTTAAATCAGAAAAGTATTTATATCTTACCAAAGACCAATATAACTTCAGTGGAAAAGATACAATACTCTCTACACAATGTCATGAATGTCTCTCGTGTATAGAATACGTTAACAAAGAAAGAATTTTGAACTCTTCCTAGATGCCTTCGATAAACAAATAATGGCATTTACTAACAACATGCATATACCAACTTTAAATATAAGATCCGTTGAATGAAAACTCCTATAATCAAAAGCTCAAAATGATATATGTCCATCTTAAAAGAGCAATTAAATATTTAGGATTAGGGTTGGATGACTTTCCTGTTCTCCAATGTTAATATTATCTAATTACATTCATCTTTGTACCCTAAAATTTTGATTTTAGTTCAACACCCCTATCCTCACCAAAATTTTGATTATTTAAACCACACCACTAATTCCCTGAAATTTTGGTTAATTGAAACCCTCACCCCAAATATGTTTATCCTTTGTTTAATTTAAAAAAAAAAACCTTAATAAAAAGAAACCAATATATAAAATTACCTTTTAACTATTTTTGAAACCCTTAATATTATCCCATGTTATATGATATTGGTTTACCATCTAATCCCCTATGATCCCCTATGATTTAAGTGTGTTTGCAACATGTGCAAAACAAAAATACTATGTAGATTCTTTATTTAAATGGAATAAAAAAGAAGGCATCAATTTACTCTTTCTCATTATCTAAGTGTATTTAAATTAGATACATTCATACACCTTGGCACTTTTCTCGTTTGTTTTCTTCCACACACAATGTGGTTTATGCTACTTCATCCTCTTCCTGCAACTTGTTATTTCATCTTGATTCTCTTTTCCTCTTCTAATATTCTTCTCTCACCATAATCTGAATTCTTGGCTATTGATTTCGAATTATTAACATGATTTCATCCTCAAGTATCCTATTTATAATGTCCGCATAAGTTGTCTTATAATTACCTTATAGAAATATTAGTTGTAATAAATGATTTTCCATCTCATCACCTTCTATGCTCATCACCTTATCTTATCTATGTGTCACCTTCATTGCACTATTTTTCGTATTTCTTTCACTCAGATTACATTCTTCATGTTCTATGTCATCTCATATTTTTTATGTTAAAAATATTTTGCATTGTCCCTTGTGTCATGTCCTCGATCTTCCTTTATGCAACCTCTACGTCCAATCGCTTACTCTACACCTCATTCCTTCCTATGAATTGTATTTATCCTTCTTCCTTAAAATATTTCTCATAAAAATTCTTTTAAATCTCCTTCTTCGTGATGTGTCCAACCTATGAAATTCCTTTTTTTTTTTGAGAACTACTAAATCTTGGTGTTATACTACTCGTCTAGTATAACATTTTGTGTAACCATTTCTATTTATTTCACGACTTTTTATAGTCAAGTGTAAGATGCTCGTGGAACACACAAGCATCTTGTAAATCACTATGGTCATCTATTAACCCTATAAAACATAATGACCTTCCACAAAATCAGCCCCTAACACATTATGGTTTATGACACAACCCCTAACACGCTTTGGCCTATGATAATCACTTTCTAACACATTATGATCATGAACACACAAACCTCTTAATACAATAAAAGTATTAACCACTATCACTSCATGCATACTATACCTACTAATCCCTATGAAATTAGACATAATAACTCTTCAAACACATTATGAATCTAGATACACTAACCCCCTAATACACTACCACCATTAATGGTAATACCTTGAACATAATCACCCCCTAAYACATTATAACCCTTAAACCATATTACCCTTAATGTAATCACCCCCTTGCACATTATCATTCCAAAAGCACTACCTAATATATTATAAATCCTAACAACTATGACCTCAAACAAACTATGATCCCTAAAAAACTAACTCATTAACACACCTTAACTCCTCACTACTATGCATTTAAGAACATTATACTCCCTTATCCTAATCGTCCTTGACATAATCAACCCCTCACACATTGTGACCTTAAAAATATAAACTACCTAATAAATTAAGGCCCCTAAAACAATTACCCCTTAACAAAATTTGACCTCTAGCATATTGAACATCTAATGCATAATGACCCTAATTTCAATAAACCCCTCATACACTTTAACCCCTAACCACTATAGCCTTTAATATATTATTCCCCTTAATCCCCATGAACCTTGATAGAAACAACCCTTAACACACTATCACCTAAAAGTCACTAACAAGCTAATACACTAATCAATAACCCCTATGATTGATCCTGAACATAATCACCCCTTTACACAACATGACCTAATCATCATGACTCTAGACATGATACATAATAATCCCTATAAACCATGACAAAATCACCCCATGATACTCTATTACTACAAACTCACTAACCCATTAATACATTGTGAACTTGAACTAGTATGACCCTAGACACACAATGACCCCTAACAAAATTTTACCCTTATACATTATATCTCCTAACCCTTATGGCATATTACATAATTAAACCTAGCACATTATGACTCCAAACACACTAACCCTCTCATACACTACAACCCTTAACCAGTATGTCCTTAGACACACTATGATTATTGATATACTAACACATTAACATGTACCTAAACCCCTAACCACTATGAAACCATACAAACAATACCCCCGACTCCTTATGACATTTAACACAATCAACCCCTCATATTGCACTATGATCTTGAACACATTAACTACCTACTACACTTTGACCCCTAGTTCTTATTAACCTTGACATAGTATCCCAAATGACATGTTATGAACTTTGAGATAATCACATCCTAAAACACATTAATCCTTAACACAACCACCCTCTCACACATTACGGCCTTGAATAGATGAATGACCTCATATAGTTTAACCTTTGACCGGTATGACCTAAAACACAATGTAGCCCATGGTCTCTATGAAACTTACACAATCACCCCCTAAAATACTTTGATCGTAAACACATTAAACCCCTACTATAATATAACCCCTAACCCTTATGACCAATGACACAAACAACCTCTACACACACTATGGCCTTGATATAATCACCCCCTTACACACTTTCACCCTTGACACAATAACCCCCTAATACATTTTGACTAAGAACACACAAACTTATTATACACTATAAACCCTAACCATTATGACCACATACACACTATACCCCTAATTTTTAAGACCTTGATACAATCACCCCCAAACATGATATTGACCCTAAACACTCTTGATACACTATGAGCCCTAAATCCTATGACTTTAATACAATCACACACTAATACACCATGACCAACAACACACAAACCCCTTACGAATATGACCCCAAAAACACTATGCACCCTAACTCATATGATCAATGACATAATAACCCAAAACACTATGCAACCTAACTCATATGATCAATGACATAATAACCCCTATTTATCTTGTTTGATATTATTTTATTATTTTGTTTATTTTCTTTTTGTTTTGATTTCCTTTTTATTTGATTTTCCTTTACTTTTTTTCTTTTATCTTTTATATATTTCTCTTAGGTTTTTCTCATTATCCCTCATGTAGTTGTCGTCCCTTTTCCTACAGAGTCTACCTCTTTGTTATTTATCATTTTGTATTTAATGTTTACTATTTATTATTTTTCCTTTCATCTAATCTCTTCAGCGTTATGTTGTGAAAATGGATCATGTTATGGATCTAAAATGTCTACCAATAACAAATAACATTGTGGATATTTCAAACAACTTTAAAGAAAACTTTCACCACAAAAWTCTTAATTGTCATGAACAAACTAACTTGTTAGTACATTATAATCCTTAACCATTATGACTCCTAGCACAATATGATTCCTAACTCACAAACCCATTAAAAAACCTTAACCCCTTACCACTATGAACCAATMTAACCCTAATTGTTATGACCCTATCACAATGAAACSCCATACACAGTGATCCTAAACACTCTAACCTCCTAGGACATTATACCCCCTAACCCTTCTAAACAATGACACATTCACCCCTTAATGCATCATGAACTCGAGCACACGAGTCCCTAATACACTATTAACCATGGTTGACTCCCATTAACCATACACTAATGTAGGAATTAACGATGATTCACCCCTTAATGCATCATGAACTCGAGCACACGAGTCCCTAATACACTATTAACCATGGTTGACTCCCATTAACCATACACTAATGTAGGAATTAACGATGATGTTATTAGATCATTAATAACTTTATCATAAACTTAGTAATTAAAATTTTAATTTGGAAAAAATATGAGAAGTCAAAAAGGTGATTTTTATTCTCATCTTTGTTATGTTATTTGATTGTGTCATGCAAAGATAAGAAAAGGAAAGGATAGAATATTGTATTTGAGATGAAAGGAGATCATATGAGATTGAGAATTTTTTTCATGTAAGGATTTTAAAATCCTAGTTATTGAGTGGAAAGATTTACACGCTAGTTGAAGACAGAGATTATCAAAGATAGGTTATAGGAATGAAAATGCAAATGTGTGATGGATATGCAAAGATTTTATATTAAAGATAGGTTATAGGAATGCAAATGTGTGATGGATGTGTAAAGATTTTATATGGGAACATATTTGTATTCTTTGTGTTGCAGAAGGTAGCCTACATGTAGATTCTTTAATCATGATTAAAAAAATTTCAAGATTATGATGAAATATTATTTTCATATGCGTATGTTACTCCATGCTTCCAATTATAAATGAAGTGAATTTTCATGTTGTAAAGGAATATAGTTGTAAGAACCAGTGTGGCATGCATAACACTTGAACTTTTGGGCATATAATTTGTGTATTTATCCTTATTGTAAAAAACAAATAAGCATGTTTGTGAGGATGTGTATACCCTTGGAACATGTAGTCTTATGTAATAATGTTTTTCATGAGCTTAAGTAAGATGATTTTGTGACTATGATTGTTCAATGTTTACTTCCTTTGAAAATTAGTACTTGTCATGTATGAGACAAATATTTCATGAGAGGCCAAATAGAGCCCTTTGAGATGATGAATTCATAGAAGTACTCAATATGGGGGAGTATTTGAAATAGTTCCTACTTGTTTTATGGTTATGACATGATTTTTGAATGAGTTGCATATTGTGTAAGTTTAGTATATGATTTGTAATGATCAAGTAAGTCTTTTGTCTTCCTAATGTGTATTAGAAAGTATAAAAGAGAAAACAAATTGTGTAGTTTTATATCAAAGAGTCAGGAAATTTTTTGTGTAGTTTTTGTTTTTATAGAAAGTCTTCTATATCATTACATTGAGCACCTCATGAATGGGGTGACAGGTGGACAACATGATCATTAAGGACTTAAATGCACACGCTTCCACCCTCTCCTCACTACATCATGGGATGAGCGGCATTCACTACTCATATGCATTGGTGCGACGATGCACATGCTCTGGTTTATTGGCTTCCTCCGAACAACAACGATAGCAAGTCGGGATGGGTACGATGCACACAAATCTGGTCCTTTCAACTTCTCTAGTGCCTTACCATTTACAACGGGTATGCAGTGGTTCTTATCATTTGTTTTTAGAACAATTATTATCATATGCTTGTCCAATTTTATTCCTCCCTTATTCGCAAGATTTTCTCCTATTAGACTTCCTACTTACTCACCCAGTCATGCTCTGTGAAAGACAAAATCCCAAGGGAGGGCCTTCCTACTACAATTTTGTTTCTAGGAAACGAAGGCTTCGCCTCTTCTCCCCTTCACATTCGACTTATCTGGTTCGTCTAGATAATTATTTTGTCACACTGTCCCCCTCCTTGGCCCAAAATAGAGTGTTGGAAGAACCTCCCATGGATATTGTTGAGGAATAATTACCTCCTATCTCGATTCAAATTCCATCGGCTTCTCTCCTGTATACGGTTCCTGACCCCCAAGTCCCTCCTTCCCCACTTGGTCGGCCCACCGCTGCCACTCTTGTGGCTTCGGATTGAGATACCTGCATAATTGAAGAAGAAGTCCCATTGGAGGTGCGCCATGTAGGTATTATCACTCCTGAAGGCCATGCTTCGGACCAGGGTTCGATTTCTACCTGTTGTGATCCAGATGGATATCGGTGGCCACCCACCTTTCTAACTGGCTCAAAACAGTTTTCTGACATTTTTGGCAATTTACTATTTTTAGCAGTTTTTCGGGTCCTGAACTTCTGGAGCCGTTTTGAGGCCCTAAACGACACTTTTTGGGGTATGGCGCGATAGCAAAATTTCATCATGAAATTTTGTCGANACTTCCCTGGGTTGATAATTTATGTTCCACTTGGTTGTTTGAAATTAATTAAGCAATTATAGTGACCAACAAGCTTCTCTTCTGCCTTCAGATTCATCTGATAAGCATCCTCCACCATCCTGATGGTAACCATGCTTAATACATCCTGAATGTCATATCTTAGACCATTCAGATATCTGGCCACTATTTCATCATTGCTCTCCCGATGACTTGCTCTGATATTCAACCTATAAAATTCCTCAATATACTCCTTCACTGTCATCAGCTTCTGTCTCAGGTTCTGCATCCTCCTGAATAGAGTAATTTGATAGTCTCTCGGGATGAACTTTGCCTTCATCTTCGCAATCATTCGATCCCAACTCTTGATCTTTTGCTTGCCTTTGCAGCGTCTATCTGCTTGTAACTGATCCCACCATAATGTTGCATGTCCCTTCAATCTTGTGACAGCATGCCTAACATTCTTATCTTCTTCGATATCTTCATAATCGAAATAAGTGTCAAGAGCTCTAATCCAGTCTAGAAGCTCCTCTGCATCCATATTTCCCTCATACACTGGAATGTCTATCTTTGCCTTCGCACCCATCCTGGCAATAGCTTTAATCAGTCGTTCATTTGCTGCATCCTCGTCTATGACTTCCTCTTCACGTTCCGCCTCAACTTTGTTGTCGGAATCACTAAGATCCCCTACACTAGCTGTGATTCTTTGCACTGTCTCCATCTCCTCGAGTCTTTCTCAGAGATCACACATTTGTCTCTCCATTTCTGGATTTCCTATCGGTTTGCCTCTTCTTCGCACCTCTCTGTCTTCTGGATCAGGTGACTGTCTTTCCCTCCTCGGCAGCATGGCGAATCCTATTCTCTGCTACAGAAAGAAAAGAAATATTCCTTCTCTCATACCAAACCTTAAGCAGCCACACTCCTTGGAGCACGCCCGCTCCCTCAGGATCTTCCTTCGTTCACGGCCCGAAGAATTCAAAGGTTCTTCTGATTCCCTATCANTTCTCTTCTCCTGAATGATCCCCCTTCCTTGACTTATCAGAGGATCGGAACTCGTGGCTTCTCAAGTTCTTTGTTGATCACTGGGCTCTCAAATCCCTGAGACCCGATGGCTTTAGTCAATGCTGACTTTCTCTCACCCTATCGAAATTTCTGTCCTCGTCGCGGTTTCACAACTCGCGATATCAAACACTTCACTTTCCCGACTCCCGACTCACGATATGCCGAAACTCCGACACACGCGTGAGTTGTCTCATCGACTCCCCATCACTTCTATCGGTATATCGGACTTCACGGAATCAAGAATCCGGATGTCGATGGACTTGGGACTTTCCTTTTCCCGATCCCGGATACTGTGCCACTTGTCTTCCACCCTGACTCTAGCGGTCCCACAATTCTTATGTCAACATCGGGATATCGTGGATCGCGACTCCAAGCGACGAGGTTTCTTTGTTTTCAAAAACCCCGATTCTCCGATCCCCGATTTCCTGGGATCTCCTGACACGCATCACACATAATGGATGGTCCTGATCCTATGGGGATATCGCGGATCGCGATTCCGAATGTTAAGATTTCTTTTCTTTCAGAATTCACGTAACGCCGAATTCTGATGCCTCTATTCACTAGAGCTTAACCCCGATACAACTCCTACAAGTCTAACGGCTGACGGGATTTCTACGAGTTCTTTTCACAAGATCTTGTCTGTCGCTTCCTCCTCCTAGAGAATTTCCTTGATGAGAAACTTTCTGCACAACTCTTCAACATATTTTGAAGGCTCCACTCCTCCTGAGCTTTTTTCTTCTTCTCAACCTTTGGAAATGAGAATTTTTTTTGCTCGCACTCCTTGCGGCAACTCTGTAAACACTTCCAGTGTCCAGCTTCCCCTGACTCTACGCACTCCTGCGGCAACAGTTTTTTGAGGCTTCCTGCAGAATCACAACTCTGATATTTAGTTGTCCTGCGCACTCCCTGCACGACACTGTGCCTAACTGCACCTCCGAGGAAATGAGAACAAAAGCTAACTCTAATTGAACCCTTCTGTCAACGCACCCCTTGCGGACAATTCAACTGCACTCCTTGCAGGAATCCTCTGGTTCAACTTGGAGAAACAATTGAAACTCATTCACTTACACCCTCAGACTTCTTTTAAACCATGAAAACACATATACAGCATATAAAAGCAACCGTATGATAGGGAGCAAACATTCCTGAGCATCAATCACACAGAGAAATAACACAAAACCATGAATTTGAATCAAAGCTTTCTTCTATTAATTCAAATGCCTGTATATGGGTGTTCTTCATACAGTTCCTTGCATGCTCTTCTCTTCTTGCTCTTGTTCCTGATAATATAATCTAATGATACAATGATCCAATGAGGGTGTCTATATTCGTTTTCCCTCTTGGACTCTAAAGCTATCAAATCTAGAATTAAAATCCTATCTACCAGCATTAAATCTATTTAATTCCGACTATCTATCTAAGGACGAGAGCTTAAAGGCTCAAGCTCCATTACAATACACAAGTGTGCCTTTATCTTAAATGACTCATTAAGATCTTGTGCAACAGTCCCAAGGCATTTTCAAAATTTGTGCTGGCCTTTCCAGCTGGTTTCCGCTTGATGTGTTGGCTCGCTTGATGTGTTGGTGATGCTCTTGCATCAATTTTCATCAATCCCATCCTATTTTCACCTATTCGGGTACAGTATTTACCATTGTTGTTAGTTAATCATATCCTTTTAAATCATAAATTTATTTTATGGGTAGTGAATCAATTGAGAAATGATTGTATTGCATTTGGTGATTCATAAAATTGTATGATCTTGGAACGATTGATTAAATGGAAAATAAGTTGATTATGCGACTGGAAAATGATTTATATTTCATGCATGTAACATCCCTGACCACCAACAGGTCGGGAAATGCCACTACTCAGACACTTAACTTAGCTCTAAAAACATATTGTAATGTCCCCAATATTCAACTGAGCTATGTCACATAAATTTTTCTCTTCAAATACATACATATACACTCATGCATATATACATATTGAACTGCATGCAGTTAAACATATACATACAACACTCTAGTGGAAGCTTCACATATAAGACGTAAACAAACAATTGCATTCTGTAAATATACAATTTCATACTGAATTAACAGTAAACACAGACATGCAACATATATAGAGGAATACCCTTAAACTTAAGGACATTTATAATCGCACATGCAATAAACCCATAAAATAAACACGTAAATAACAATGCAGAATGTAAATTCATCACACAATTGGTACTTATCTTGGTAAGAATTTCACCAACTGCGTGCAGAACATCCACGAACCTCCCAGCCTTAGACCACATTTTTCATCACTCTCAACAGTGAGTCACCCCTGAGCTGGGACTAAACTCCACCCAGGTAAGGGATTCCTAACCAGGCTAAGGGTTCACGAACAATAGGAAAGACTCCATATCAGGTGCTCACTCAACCGACAACCTACAACCTCTCATTTCCCACATGCCTGTCCCACCCAAGGAAGTGTGCCCCTTATCTACTTAATAGTCCTTCAGCTGCCCCACATCCCTTCCAGGGCTTTAGCAACAGGTTGGACCGAAAGTCTCAGAGCACTGTAGTTGTAGTTTATCACCTTCAATAAATCTATCCCCAACAATTCTCTCACTCAGAGAATTGCTCATGGGCCTGACAACCCGATTCTTCAATCCCGCTCCCAAGCTAACCAGGTAAACCAACAGGAAAAATGGCTATGGAAACAGGTCCAGGTTCAATGATAGGAAGGTACGAGGATAGCTCGATGACTGTGTGAAGGAAATGGTCATCGAATCACTGCAGAGATGATGGTCTGAATGATGAGCGAGAGTGATGGAAGAATAATGTCAAAATGAACTAAGTCTTGACAATATGTATGCATGTCCCCAACTTGACACTTGTCATGTTGGAAGCTACTTTGGTCCACTTGTCCCCAACTTTAGAACTTAGGATAAAATAATTATCCATACTTTTATGTTTTAAATAAATATTAATATAATATTCCTTTCTGACTTAAGCTCTTTAGCTTAACCCTTTTCCTTAACTTTTGGCCCTCTCTTTCCCTAACTAGTAGAGTCTAGTTCCCCATCTCTTTTATCATGGTCGGTCTGCGTGAAACGATGAATTTTATATTAATCATGAGATATATACAAAATAGGTGTGTTGGCCTTTAACATCTAGGTGCTCTGTCCTAATTCCAAAACATAAGCATCCCAGCTTATAATACTAGCTCACTAGCCTATAACACATATTATGTACACAAAGGTTCATTGACTTCAATATTGCATGCACTTTAGCTATTGCACGCACATTAGTTACTGTGCGCACTTTAGTTACTGCGCGCGGTATCCGAGAATGTGCATACTACATCATTTTATTGTGCAATACCTACGTGCACCATGCCATGAAAGTGCATTACAAAATGATGTCTAAATAACTCACCAACTTAAACATACTTGGCTTACATTTGCATTTGGGTTTGGCCAAAGGATATTACAATTCACATCGGAAAATTTGTTTTACTTGATTCTCTGCGTTTTGATAGTTATAAATCCTGTGTCTTAACCCATTGCTCAGTGAGTTCTATCCTTATTTCCTTTGCGACATTTTCGTGATTGAAGGATTCTTGAGTATGTGGGGAAGGGGGTGCTCTACATTTTCCTTTAAAGTCTCTATGGTTCTCCCTTCAAGGTCCCTGTGAATTTCCCTTCAAGGACTCTTTGATTCTCCCTTTAAATTCCCTACAAAATTCCCTTCAAAGACTATGCATTTTTTTCCTTTAAAGACCATGTGATTTTTCCCTTTAAAGTCTTTGCGGGTTCACCCTTCTCTCAATGATTTGTAAAGGTGAGTATCCTTGCATTTTTTCTTAGAAAAATTGCATCTTTAGTCTCTGCGTTTTTGGGATCCAAAGGCTCTGCACCTTCAACCTTTGGCCTAATGAAATTTCATCTTGATTTTCTGCATTTTTGGGAGCCATAAGCACCGTGCCTTCACCCTTCTGCCCAACGAAGTTGCATCAGTATTGATCCAGATGGATATCGGTGGCCACCCACCTTTCCAACTGGCTCAAAACAGTTTTCTGACATTTTTGGCAATTTACTATTTTTAGCAGTTTTTCGGGTCCTGAACTTCTGGAGCCGTTTTGAGGCCCTAAACGACACTTTTTGGGGTATGATGCGGCAAAAAAATTTCATCATGAAATTTTGTCGAAATGTTGTAGTCCTCGGATAGATCTTTCTAATGAGGTATTATATGCCTAAAACAGAGATCGTATGCAAAAGTTACGACCCCGGGAAGTTGATGTACCAACTTACCCAAACGGGG
>SNQJ01S0009399.1:98078-110687 GCA_010110895.2 Picea sitchensis | reverse complement strand
GTTGAGGGTTATAATATAGAAACAAATACAAATGTAAGTGTCTATAGAATAAAGCGGTGATGATATAAAAGTTAACAATAAAATAAAACACGAATGTTAATGAAGAAGATGAAACACATAGCAAGAAATGGAGTAGGTAAAATTGTGTATTTAGTTATTAGAGTAATAGATTCAAATGATGAAGATAGTGATGTATAACATGTTAAGTAAGAAAAAATAATAGCATATTGATAAGCGAAGGTAAATACATAAAACATATATGGAAAAGTGTAAGGTAGACAAGTAAGATTAAGAATAAGGTGTTATATAAATGAGATCAACACATATTAAGGCGACGAATATAACATAAATAATAATAGTTCTTTAGTTGTAATCAGTATGAATGTTGAATCGAGGGTGGTTGATTGAAGAAAATGTTGAATAGAGGGTGGGTGATTGAAGCAAATGTATGAAAGAAATAACAAATGATTGGGAAATATAATGATGTTTCAAGGTATGATAGAATGGTGGAAAGAAGGTAATAGGAGGGAGGTTAAATATGGATTTAGAATTGAGTTCAAGGTGGATCTAAAACACATGAACTAGCAATATGGTGTAGTATATGAAATCAACAAAATAGTTATAGTTGATTAATCACATTGAAGTGTGTTACATAAGTCATAAATTGAGTGTATTATATGGAAGTAAGAGAGGGTAGTTGGATTAATCTAAGAGAGAGAGAGAGAGAGAGAAGGGGGTTGTGAAGGAGATACGAATTTTATGCATAGTGCAACATTTATGTTAGGTTAAAAATTGATAGTGTGCTTAAACAAAAGTGGTAGTTAAAAATTATATATATAATAGTAATAATAGTATAAGGGATATAAAGTTGAGACGTATGATAAGAAATGGTTAGAAAATAAGTCCTTAAGACAAGTAATTGTAGAGGGGGGATGGATCCTTGTGTTAAACTTATTCTTGAACTAAATATGCTCACTACAACATGGTAGACATGATGCCTTCAAAACATTTTTGTGCCTTGTAATACTCACATAGGCAAAGAACATAATATACTTTGATTATGATGAAGATAATCACATACTCAACATTACCTCATCAATATCTAATATTTATAACTTAACAAGAAGGTCGCTAATTAAGAATAATGACTAGAGGATGGATGAAATGATTGATACACATGGTAATTAATTAACCATATCTTAGTCTGTGATATCCCCAAAAATAAAATATTTTTGAAATTTAAATTCGTTGGAAATTTATTTCTGTTTTTAGTAAATTCGAATTTGGAATTTTTTTTCCACTTATGGAAATTCAGAATTTCAAATTTGCTAATTGTAAATAATTATTTTGACTGTTGGGAAGAGACCTGATTTGACCCAACTAACTATTTGACTATGACACTTGTATGGAAATAGAATATTTTATATTGATTGCAGGAGGACAAATGGAACAACCATGCTAAATTTAGCTGACCATGACTCCTTGAGTGGGGAACATGTTGGAACTACCTCTGGGCTGATTATTACAAGTGGAAAATCAGTGATTTGTCCATTGGCAACCCTTGAAAATTAGGGATTTAGAAAGCTGCAAAAATTCCCAAGGGAGGGAAAAGACCTGGGCAAATGATAAATAACATATGAGAGGAGGTAGGATGCTGCCAAGTATGCTGGGAAGAGAGACTATTGATTTTCCTTACTATTATGAGCACTGTTGGGTAAGTGTGAGGGAAGAGGATAACTGCTGGAATTGTGGACATTTTTTAGGAGGAGTTTTCCAAACTCGCCCTCATGGATTCATGGTCAGGCTAGGGGGTGAATCGAGCAAGTGATTTTTGGCTGCTCTATTCTACGGTTGGGAGGAACATGGTTGTTCCCTTTGTCTTCCCATGAACTATTCCATATATGTAAACCTTTCCTTCTTTGTGTAAATGATTATATCTATTTGTTGTAATGTAATTGTGTGAATGATTATGTCTACATGTTGTAATGTATCTAATTGTACTAAGTTGAGATGGCTTCCATAGATGATATTTGTTCATTGTATGTAGTTTTGTAATCAAGGACTAAATTATGGGATTTCCCCTCCTGAGTTAAAAACTAGAGACAGAGTTATCCTGTGCAAGTGAATTTGAAAGTATAAATTCATCTATAGGTAAAGGTTATATTTTTGTAATCTCAATATCAGACAGATCTATCTATGAGTATATGGATTGAGTAAGTCTGTTGAAGTATTTCCTGAATTGATTTGGTTACTCCCTGTTTTGGAGGTTTGCTCTGCGATTAGGTCTTTTTGTTATTGAGTTTGTAAACTTATTTTATTTCTTGATGAATTCAATTTTTTGAGCGAACACACTAATCATTTGTTTTTACCAATTACAAACCCGTTCATTTAGTTATTCCGAGTTTATTTGTTAGAGTGGATGATTTTAAAAAGAGATCAAATAACAAAATTGATTTTTTGGCATTCGAGACTTGCTTGTTATATATAAGCGGAGTTCCTTTGCTTTACTAAATACCAAAAACTGAAATTGTTGGGCCCATGCCCTAATCTCTTTTCACAATTCGACATTTCGTATTTCATTTTGTTTGTGCGTCAGCTGTTCGTAAACCCCGAAATCCTGAACCCCGAAACCCCGAAGTGTTGGTCCCATATCATTTTCACATTTTTTCAATTCGGGAGTTGTTGTGTGTTGGTGTTTGGCACTTGAAATCATGAAATCCCGAACCCCAAAACCCTTAAGTGTTGAGCCACAACCTTTCCACATTTTGCGATTCGGCAAACAGCGTGGTCTTTTGTTTCTTTTGTGTTCGACATTTGTAATCGCCGAAACCCGTTTGACCTCTATTTTTTTCACAAAACTGTAGTAACATAGTAGGGATTATTTGTTATAGGAACAACTCTAATACTGTAATCAATGGACTGGTAGAAACGATGGAGGATCTTCATCCGGGATAGAGGTAGAATAGAAATAACAGATCATATTACAAGTCACTGTGTATAGGGCATGACAAGTACATAAATTATTCTATATGAAAATATTAAACTAATTAAGAAGTTTTTTTTTTAGCGCGATATTTCCTAAGAGTTCTACTTTCCATGAGGTCATACACCTTTAAGTTTTCGAAATTTCGCAAATTAGACGTATGTTTATTTTCCTGTAGGTTACGACTATGTAGAAATACAATAAGTAAATGAAATCCCTTTCTCATACATATTAAACATTTATGATATCCGGGTACGCAAACACTTTGGTTGTAATTATGTATGAATTATAATCGAAAGAATTGCAAAATTTTCTACAGGAAAACCTACAGGACATAGAGTATAAATATTTCGATAGGTATTCATAAGAAATTGTAAGTCAATTTGGTCTAGTTTCTACATGTTAAAGCACTGGAATAAATTGGAAATAACACCGTTTAACACAGGGAAAATTATGGAATGTAATATGAAGGGTGCAAAATCCCCAATTGAAACGAAAGTATTTTGGAACCCTTAAGTTTACATTTACTCGTAAATGCTTGTGTCCTATGGAGGCATAAGCCAGAGTCACGAACTGTGTGTTCGTCGACCCCAGACCCAATTTCATGTATTCTTGCCAACCCTCCTAATTATTTAGAGTCCCTTGGAGGATGAAGTTTGTTAACCTCAGGAGAGGTAGTGTAGATCGACATAGACCCTCTACGTGGCAAACTAAACCCAAAACACCTTAACTCCTGGACAAGCTTAGGAAGGATCACACCATTGTGTGAAGGAACCCTACATGGAGTGCAGAGGTCGAGAAATCCCTTGGAGGTTTCAAAGCGTATGAAATTTCAAGAGTGACAAATAGATCGTGATTGAAATCAGTTTAGTGTGAAGAACTTTCGACATTTCGACATTCGAGAAACCAGAGGGCAAGACCCCTCATTTTCGCAAGTCGCGAAATCCCAGTATATGAAACCCCGATGCACTTTGTGGATGAGACGTTTTAGTGTGAATAAGTTGTGGTGTTTCAACATCTAGGAAACCAGAGGGAAATACCCCTCGTCTTCGCAAGTCACAAAATCCCGGTATACGAAACCCCGATGTGCTCTGTGGATGAGCCATGTTAGTGTGAATAAGTTTTGGCATTTTGGCATCCGAGAAACTAGAGGGCAATACCCCTTGTCTTTTCAAGTCATGAAATCATGGTATACGAAACCTTGATGCACTCTGTGGATGAATCATTTTAGTGTGAATAAGTTTTGGCATTTCATCATACGGGAAACCAGAGGGCAAGACCTCTCATCTTCACAAGTCATGAAATCCTGGCATACGAAACCCTGGTGCGCATTTAAGACTAAGTGTCTTTCAACACCCTTAAGCTCAAGAGGGATAATGACCATCAGATCTAGATCAACAAGAATCATTGATATCATACACGAATTCCCATATCAGAATTCAAGGATTCTATCCCTTGAGAAAGAGTGAGAATTTTATTTTTCCCGTAGTGAGTATGTGACAAATGTCATTTACATATGGAAAGAATTATGGAATCACGAATCTCAAGTCCTCCATAGTCCAAGTTTAGTATAATATGTGTATGATACGTATACATGTTTGGAAGATTTAGTACTTACAGGAATGTTAGAGTAATGGATGGTTAACTTAGCATGACCTGGACACCTATAGGTTGGCTGAATAAAATGTCAACATGGGTAACCATAATATGAGAAACTTATCAGAATTTAATAATAGAAAATAAAAATTAAAAATTAAAAAAACAAAAAAAAACGGTCATCTTATCCTAAGAATGAATCTATCAAGTTATTTAGGATTAATGTTCTCGAGAAGTTTTTTTGTTATGGTGAATTAGAGGTACATTGCATAGTCAATGTTCTCGAGGTTCAGAAACTTTTGCGATGGCGTATATATTGCATCAATCAAGCTAGAGTAATAATCAAGTGTATTATAATTGGTTGTAATTATCAAGATACTCCCAGTGGGATTATGAATGACTTAATAAAATTTATATAAATATCAGTATAAGAATCACTTAACAAGGAAACCAATAACAAGCTAAGGTTTTAATTGGCAGTCAACCAACATTATATACTTTTAAAATGGGAATCCTACATGAAGCTTGGGAAGAATAAATCTATAAGAGAAGTGATTCTTAACATTAACTAAATCATAGGTGGTAACAAAATTTGAGCTTGTACACATTGGAGGAATACTAAATCCGGGTAACCAAAATTAATGTATTAATAGGATCAACATATTTCTTATCAATTTAAGGTCGAATGGGATAACTACATCCCAGGATCTTCTACTTGGGAGGATGCATAGACCTTATGATGAGATCATCCCTCACTTTTTGACCACCTCGGGAATATATTTCTCGGAGGTTGGGTGTACATAATTCCACCTTTTGACTTAGACAACTAGAATTACTTAAGGCCTAATCATTTTTATTTTCTATTCACTATGAAACTATTAATGATACACTTGAACTTTTAAGACATATGAACCTATGTGAATGTCAATTCTATGAATATTTAATGTTATTTGAGTTATGAGGGATATTATACAATCTATTTCTAACTTGAAAATTTTGACATTTAAAGTTGGTACGTGGATACCAGATTGAGATTATGATTAAATGAATTTACATGATGATATTTCATGAATATGTATGGGTTTGTGTTATAGACTAATCTGTAGGTCAATAGGCTATGAAATAGCCAAAGAATAATGATGATAAAAGGTTGATGTCATGAACATCGACTAGGAAATAATATGGTATGAATTTTGTATGTGAAATTATATTGGTTCAAATGCATTGCTACGATATGTGGACTAGTGCATGCTTTTCAGGTGGTGAGACTGCCTAAAATTGAATATATGATGAAAAAAATCCTAGCAACATATTTCCACTGTATATTCCATGGTAGGGTGTGGACCCTAGTCCTATTAGGAGGGGTGGAGGCATTTCCCACTATGTATCCTCTGAAACCTGGAGTCATGGGAGGATGGTTTTAGTTCACGTTCCCCTAGACATGTGATGATGACTGTCAGTTGTCTGCTAGGGAAGCTTGGTCAAGAGAGTTGACACTTCCTCTTACGAGTTCTATTTGGAGTTAGGTCAATATAGTTGACACTCCAAGATAGTCCAGTAGAGGAAGGATATGGATGAAAGATGGAAGTAAGTTAGGGAGGAAGGATGAATATAAGTAGTTGAGACTGTGTGGGGATTTTTCCTTATAGAATAATTTCTTGATTTCCTCTTTTTGAAAACAAAAAATATATGTATATATGTATATTTATATTTACTTAACTAAACTAAAATTATCTATGTGAATGTAGCTTGTGCTAAATTATTGTAAATGAGGAATTACATGAACATTTAAATAGTTTACTATATTTTATGAAATGAATGGTCTTGTTGATTAGATTGGACGCATATAAGAATTACTTTAGGTGTGATAATTATTTTCATTATTATATGTATGAGTGATGTAGCTGTTAGCTACACATGTATGCCTTGCACATGTACACTAGTATGTATATGTGTTTTAAATTGATGATGTTGATTATTTGTTGTGGATGTATGAATCGTGTGTCATTACCCTTGTATTTTAAATTACTCTAACTTCAGGATGAAGTTTCTTGAAGGGTGGGTGTATGTAACAACCCAAATTGATTATTTTTATCATAGTTTTTAATTTAAATTTAATTAATTATTAAAATGTATTAATGAGTCTTTTATTATTTTATTATTAAAAGCTAGGTGAAGTAATTAATGTGGGGATAAGGTTGTTGGGAATTAATGAGGGGGATTTGAGAGAGGAGGATAAGAAAGAAGGGGAGGACTTAGAAGAGCGACCTTATTTCTGTTTGAGGATTTCTGAATTTCTAAGGGGGAGAGGAGGAGGAAATTGGAGAAATGGTTTTTTTTTGGAAGCTCTCATAGGGCACTAGTGTTGCTGGTAATTTTGGGCTAGGGGGTCAAGAAACCCAAGGATTTATGGAGCTAGGAAGCCGAAGAGGCTCTATTCCTAGCTAGCTGGGAGGAAAAGATTCAGTTTTCAGGCAGTTCAAGTAGTTAGCAACAAAAGAAAAGAAAGGGACAAAATTCTTCTTCAAGAGGTGTTTTACTAGTAAGCAAATTTTTTTTGAATGAAAGTTATGATATGTATCTATGCATTGAAAATGTGTAATGTGTTGTGTAATCTGTTTTGTATGCAATTTTGCTCTGAATGAAAGTTATGATATGTATTTATGTATTGAAAATGCGTAATGTGTTGTGTAATTTGTTTTGTGACTATTTTGGACTGTATAATTTGAGAATTTGATATTTAACTCATTAATTTGCTAGAACTTAACAAAAATTAGATAGATTTGTTGTAATGCAAATCTAGAAATTAGATGTCATGCGAACAAAAATACAACATAAACTTGTTCATAAGGAATCTTTCAACAAAAAAAAAGTATTTTAGATTACAAATTTACCATTTAACTTTGAAGCCCTAATGAAGGACTTTACAGAGATTCCACCTTTGGAGGGACATTTGTATTTTAAGTTTAGATCATTGAAAATGGTTTTCCCTTAACTTTGCTTAATCAAATTAATATATAATCCTCGAATTGAATTGAAAACTGTGAACAAAGAACATATTACTTCAATGCAGAATCTATATACATACTTTTGAAAACAAAATCAAAGTTAAACATCCGATAGTTACAAGTTCATTTGTGTAACCCTAAAGGAGAAATTTAAATATTTTCAACGTGATAAGATATTAATCACATAAAAGGGCGTGTAAGTCGCAGAGCTAATATCGTCTGTCTACAAAGTCAAGAGACATATATATATATAATAAAAATGCAATGAAATTCCACTTAATTTAGGTAAAAATAATGCAAGGTCGCAACCAAAAGAACAGGAAAGTCACAGGTCAAATCATAGGGTAATCTGTGATCCATAAATATATTTGCAGATGAAAAACACTGCCAAAAATATAGGGGTCAAGCTATCATGCAACGGATGAAATCGTAGAACAAAAACTAGAAATTCGCCGAGCTACAAATAAGAAAAAGGGTATCGTTGCAACATCCAAACAAACTCATTGTCAACGAAAACACTCATCGTGTTATAAAAACATTGGCTATTATAAAAACGATTGTCTTTTGTATAAAGGCAAGGCAGAGTTTTATATTGATACAGCGGAGACATGGATATGGTAACGCAGATTTATCGGAGGGTTCTATAAACAACTCCGAGTTACAAAATAACTCCGAGTTTTATAAATATCATTGAGTGTATCATCATTTAAATAAAGGACTGATTTTTATGAAATCGCACGTAATTAAGAAATATAAAAATATCAATGAGTTTAGAAAAATAACATTGAGTTTTATGAATTTCGTCAATTAATAAAAACGTCGATTCAATTAATAAATATCACTGAGTTTACAAAAATAACTATGTGTTTTATGAGTTTTATCCCAAACACAGGTTTCATAAATGAAAGTTTGCAGAGTTTTATATGTTATTCAATCGTTTCTATGCAACCAGGAAATGAGTATGAGATCGTAGAGTTAATTAAGATAATGCTGTGAAGGATATGATTCTTGTCTTGATGTTAACAAAATGACATTATTAACGTTGTCTTTGGTTATGCATTGTATAGGAAAAACATTTTCCATAAAGCAATCACAGGCTAAAATAAAAATATAAAAACGCATTCATAATGATAAATAAAAAAATCACCGAGAAGAACTATGGTTGAAAGTGTGGAAGGTCGTGGTTGAAATAATCGCAATGGATGACCTTAAAAGTGGTAAATTGCTATGTAATAACAACTGAAATTCGCATGTCAATCAACTACCAATCCATCAAGCAAAATGCCTAATTAAAAAAAATTTGCTCTGTAAATAAAATTTCCATCGAAATAAATCAAGGGTAGATTCGTTCTGTTTTTGTGCTAAAATGAAAGCTAAAAATCGTCCTCCAAAGTAATAAATCGCACGGTTAAAAGGTAGACCATATGTATATAAAAACACACAGTAAATTCGCCAAAAAAGTATGAAATGCAGAGATCAACATAGAGGGTCATAAGCGGTTCATTGCATTAAGAAAAAAAGCAATCACAAGGGCAATCAATCGCACCAAGGTGCAAGACCATCACTCAACCAGGAACAACCAACACGGGTAGACAACTGGGAAAAAAATCCTTCGCTCAGGCATCGACTGAAGAACGAGGGACGAGGATGAAGTAAAAATCACAACTCCTCACAACAAATCAGTAAAACCAATAGGATAGTCACAACATTTAGGGGTTAAATGCCAAGGGAATCAAGTCAAGCAATGAGCTTAAGGCTATGGTAGTTCTCGATTAAACCGCTAAGTCAAACACCGTCTTTACAGAGTTAAAAAGTACATAAATGAAAGCATAAGGTCAATAGTAATGTACCATTAGCACAAGTCCCCCACTCCGAGTCATCCTGCACGCTCCATGTAGCTCCCGCTTGTTGACCGATGTGACTTCACCAGTACCTCCCAACCAATGCTAGGGGTACTCTTCTTCCCCCTTAGCCCCCTGAGTCGAAAAGGGGCCACACACACTAACCAAACATCAACTATGGACCATGAAGGAAGGATGTCAACCTTCCTTAGGAAACACATAGCAAGTTCGAGCCATCTGCATCAAGACAAGAGAAGAGTAGAATTAATTATGTGTTAGTTTATGTCAGTATGCCTAATTTTATTTGATAGTCAGTGTATTAGTAAAAAAAATATCTGGGAAATTTCTCTGGAAAATCTGATTGTGTATAGAATCTCAACAGAAGTAAAAGAAACATGTTACCATTTGTAGGTTTGACATTGTTTGTTTATAAGAATACTCCAATATCTAATAAAATCAAGAAATTTTTGTTGAATACTTGTTTGTGTATCTTTTCTTCTTGTGTGTAATTTATTTTTTTGCTTAGTTTTCGTTGAGATGAGTGTTTTGAGGGTATTTACTAAGTCGTGTAATTTTTGGGAGAGTGCACACCAAAGGAGATGGTGTGCACCTCTACTCTCTCTCAAGGAATGTTACACCCTCCATTTAAAAATGAATCACATTGTTGAGCACACATTTACTCTCAGATATTTATGCCTAGATCAATTTGTATCAAAGAGTGTTCTGTCCTTGGGACCAGAACTTCATCCACCAGGCCAAACAATTTGTTTTTTTGGGATCTACAGCTATAGAAGCACGTCTCTCCTATGCAGACACATGATGTGCATTCTATGGTTCTCCTAGTGTGTGAGCATGGCACCTTCAAATTCTGCTAATGGACAACGTGAAGAATAAAGTAGGTGTCTATCTCTAGCAAAGAAACACACCCCTCTTTCTATATGGCGTGCACACCTCTCCTATGCAGACACATGACGCACATTCTATTAGTGTGTGAGCAAGGCGCCTTCACTTCTGGGAATGGAAAACATGAAGAATAGAGTAGGCATCTCTCTCCAGCAAAGCAACAGACCCCTTTATGTATGGTGTTATTCTTCCATTTCGCTTAGTTTACTAAACACAGTCCCCTCTCTATCATTTTTTTTTAGTTCATTCCTTCTTTCTGGATGAATTGCCACTTTGTAGGAGACATCCTCACTCAACCAGAGACACCACAATGTGCATTGACCAGGAGATACGCCCATCTCCTTTGCTAATTCACATTTCAATCTTCCTTTCATGCACCCTCCATATAGCATGTTTCCCTAGTTGTTGAGCATTCTCCCTTCACACTCATCTCAATTCACATGCCTCTTCTCAGAACGTGCCTTTCACCTTTATTAGGGTTTCTATCACACCCTCCTCAAGGTATCCTTCGGATTACCAATAATGTCACCTCGACGTGAAGCCTCTAGTGAGGACTACAATGCAGAGACATCAAACCCAATGGCATATTTCACACTGACTCTTCAAGAATTGATTGATCTTCAAAAATGAAGAATTCTAGCAAGCATGCAGCTGCACACTCATTTTCAATTACCCAAGTTCGACGATTAGATAAATGGCGAGACCATGGATTCTTGGATCTATAGTCTCTCCACATATTTCAAAACCTCACATGAGATGGAGGAGGATACCAAATTGCAAATAGCCAACATTCAACTGAAAGGAATTGCACAAACTTGGTGGGACACACACTTGGATTGCACATAATCGATTATTGATCTCGATACTCCACATTCCCCGACAAATAGCCGCATTATTTCATGGGATACGTTCTACCAGGCTTTGAGAGAATGCTTCAACCCTCGAGGCTACCTTCATATATTTCTCGCAAAGTGGTTACAACTTCAACAAATTTTCAATCAGTCAGTGCAAGGCTACATCAACATCTTATGCAAGCTATGCATCCAGCTCCACATCAGAGAACCACATGAGGTATTAATAATTAAGTTCAATTCTAGTTTATTATTACCTCTCTGATGGGAGGTAGATATTTTTTACAACACTTCTTTGGACAAGGCTTTCTTACGATCCTTGGTAGTATAAAGAAAGATGGCTCCTCCCATTCAATATCTACCAAATAGAAACCCAACCGATAGCCCAAGTCCTTCTCATTCTCAACCTTATTCTTCTTCCTCATCGGGGACCAAAAATACAGTTTGGTGTAATTTCCACAAGACCAACTCCCATAACTTAGTCGACTGTCAAGCAATTACAAATAACCACCCCCATCAAACCTTGTTTGTGGAGGCCACACCTACTCAGTTTCCCGAGCAACAAGAAATAATCTCTCTTACCAACCCCATTGAGGTTGACCCATCCCTCACTCTCATGACTATACCAGAACCAAATCTCCATAACCTTCCCCTCTTAACTCACAATTGAAAAATTAAAGATAAACTTGCCACTCTCATTTTGGACAACTATAGTCAAAGGAATCTGATATCACAATATTTCTTCCAACAAGTGAAAATCCCCACCACCCCACACCTCAATCCATATCAACTTGGTTGGGTATAGAAGGATGGTCCTCACATTATGATTGCTAGATGTTTCACCATCACTTTCTTCATTGGCCCTTTTCGTGACTCGGGGATCTACGACGTGTCACCATTAGATTGTGCTAACCTCCTTCTCGGTATTCCTTACCAACAAGATCGACAAGTGGTTTATCATGCCAAGACTCATTAGTACCACCTTAACCAGGATGGGTGCACCTATGTACTTACTTCATCATCTTTCCCTTCACCGCATCCAGGAACCACTACCATCGCATGCACAACGTTATCAATACCACCAATGTATCTCTGTGTTTGACCCACCATGTTCAGCCTAAGAAATTGTAACACCCCTCCTAGCTAAGGACAACTACACAGTCAACCGGTGAATTTATTTATTTATTTATTTATTTATTTTTTTAAGTGTGTGCACGTGTGTAGAAGAAACAACCCCCTCGACTCTAGGTCAACACTCGAACCAACAGGACGCAAGTCAGACGAATACAAGCAAGATGACCCAACCAATCGTAGAGACAACGAGAAGCAAACACCCCGAATAGGAGGCGGCAACTAAAGGCTATAGGCCGTGACAGACACCAAGGGTTAGGCTCAGTATGGTCACAGAAGGAAGGATCAGTCAGTAG
>SNQJ01S0009399.1:53524-84129 GCA_010110895.2 Picea sitchensis | reverse complement strand
TGAATCGATATGTACAGAATTACAAATATACATATTTTGTATCTATCCTTTTGGTCGCTTTTAATGTGTATGGTAATTCTATCTTGCTAGTAATAGTTTGCACTTTCACATTTAGGATGCTTATACCGA
Organism: Picea sitchensis; assembly: GCA_010110895.2. NCBI lineage: Eukaryota > Viridiplantae > Streptophyta > Pinopsida > Pinales > Pinaceae > Picea > Picea sitchensis. The sequence goes on along the minus strand of SNQJ01S0009399.1, from coordinate 84,000 downwards.
GGCTTGATAATACATGATTTCATTTCTAATTCGCACTACTGTAGAGGTTTCTTTTCCATTCTAATGCATACAGTTTAGTTCCTGTAATAATGCATAAGAGTATATGTGTAGATATGTTTTCCCTTGATCCTATTTACTTTCGGATCCATAGATATATAATAAAAAATTCAAACCGAACTCTGTGTATAAATTCTTACAGCAAAAATAATGACTTACAAGGTATAAAGACTTACAAAAATACAACAACCCCGATTTGTCCTAACAATACATAAAAAAAAGAACAACTATAGTATTCAATCAGACTTTTACTCAACCATAAATGTCATTCGACATTAGATTTGTAAGGTATGCTATCAGATTCATACATCATTCATTTGGATAAATTTATCCCGAGAGTATTAAATCCATACCGAATTTAATAGCCGCACTACAACTTTGACTGAATCATTCAATACAAAGGGGAAATAATTCAATTCAAATTCAATAAATACATCACATCAGATATAATATCATTCAAGCAGAGAGGGGTAGGAGACATATATGAACCGATTAGCAGGAAGGCAAAGGGAACAGCCACGTTCCTCCCAACCGTATAATAGGGAAATCAAAAATCACTTGCCCCAATTCAACCCCTAGCTTGACAATGAACCCATGAGGGAGAACTTGGAAACTCTTCCTCAACAATGTCCTTCAATTCCATCCCATTCATCTTTCCTCACACTCCTTCCGTAGTGTTCATAAAAACAAGGGAAAAATCATTAGTCTCTTTCTCCCAGCATACTTGGCACTTTCCTGCCTGCTCACATATGTTATTTATCAATCCAACTCTATTTTCCCAGGTCTTTTTCCCTCCCTTGGGGTTTTTGCATCTTTCTAAATCCTTGATTTTCAGGGGCTTCTAGTGGCCAAATCCCTAATTTTCCACTTGTAATAATCATCCCAAAGGTGGTTCCAACATGTTCCCCACTCATAGAGTCATGGTCAACTGATTTTAACATTGTTGTTCCATTTGTACTAATCAATATTAAATATTTTGTTTTCATACTAGTGTAATAGTCAACTAGTTATTTTGGACAAATCAAATCCCTGCCCAACAGTCATAATAATTAATTACAATTATTAAATTCGAAATTTAGAATTTCCATAAATGGAAAAAATCTTCCAAATTCGAATTTACTAAAAATAGAATAATTTCCCAATAAACTTAAATTTTAAAAATATTTTATTTTGGGGGATGTCACATCCTTTCCCACTTCAGTAAAACACTATCCTCAGTGTTTGTCCCTTCGTTGGAACAGGGTTGGATGAGATTTCTGCAAATCTCCATCCAACTCCCACGTGTCGTCCTCAGGACTAAAGTGCTTCCATTGCACCTTTACCTGAGAGACGGCTCTGTTCTGAAGTGTTATTTCTCTCTGGTCTAGAATACGCAAGGGTTCCACCTACACCAAGTTCCAATCAATCAGATGAGTAGGGTCATGAATATATTTTTTTAACAAAGAAACATGAAAAACATTATGAATTCTTAGATTAGCGGGAAGTGCAAGTTGGTATGCTACGGGTCCAATTCGAGCTAGTATCTTGAAGGGTCCACAAAACATGTGTGCCATCTTGGCACAATTCCCTATTTCAACGAGCTCTTTTGTTCTTTGAGCTTCAAATAAACGTGGTCTCCCACTTGAAATTCCAAGTGCCTTCTTTGCTGATATGCATAGATTTTTTGTCTGTCCTGTGCTTCTTTCAATTTCTATTGTACCTTCCTTACCATGTTCTCCATTTTTTGGAGCATCTCTAGTCCAACCATGAGTCTGTCAGCCAGGTTATCCCAACTAATTAGAGTTGTAGAGTCGTACACTTTCTTACCTACAGTACTTCGAAAGGGATTTTCTTTGCCAATGTTTGGTACCCATTATTATATGCAAATTCTACCAAGTGTAAATAATCTTCCCATTTGTTTGGTTTTGTTTTTATGTACATGAGGAGCATATCCTCCATGATTTGGTTTTTCCTTTCGGTTTGTCCTTTCGGTTTGTCCATCCGTTTGTGGATGATAACTCGTACTGAAATCCAGTTTAGTATTTATCCCTGCAAACAATTCCTTCCAAAAAGCGGATGTGAATTTCATGTCTTTATCTGAAATCACCATTTTAGGAATACCATGCAGTCTAAAAATTTCTTTCATGAATATTTCAGCAATGTTTATAGCTTTAAAAGTAGACTTTATAGGAATAAAGTGTACAAACTTACTGATTTTATCAATTACAACCATGATAGACTCATTATGTTTCTGATTTTTAGGCAAACCTGTTATAAAGTCCAACGATATGGTCTCCCATTTCCATTCTGGTACTGGTAATGGTTGTAATAGGCCGGATGGATGTTGGTGTTTAGCCTTAACCTACTGACAATCATGTCACCTAGCCAAGTACTCTGTTGTTTTGCTTTTCATATTAGGCCAGTAAAATAGTTTTCTCAGTGTCGTTATTGTTTTCTGGTAACCTGGGTGGCCAAAATACGGTTTCTTATGCACTTCGTCCAAAACTGTTAATTTTAACTCTGTTGAATCTGGTATGAAAAGTCTTCTTTTAAATCGTAATAGTCCCTTCTTGTTGATACTTAGATCTGGATTATCTGATTTCGTGGTACTATTTTGTAATTTTGTCATCATCTTAGTGTAATTTTGATGCAGGAGCATCTCTCCACGTTAGCTAGTCAGCCACGTCAGTGGATTCAAATCACGTTTTCAAGAGAGGCTCATCCCTCATTTAAAATTTGAATGAATGTCATTTAATGTTTTAGGTTGTTGATCCATGAGGCCGTGCTTTGTACAGGTTGTAGAGTAGGTAGGCCTTTAATATTTGTAAGGTTGAGATCTAGATCCGATTGTGGACTAGACAACCCATTCAATGTAATTGAATAGGGTAGTTTAGGTTGGAGGGAAGCGCTCTAAGAGCCCCTCATGTAAAATATCTTTGATTGTATATCAGTTTGGTAAGTCGAAAGAGTAGAAGAGAGAGAGATGAGACTTTGTTACAGTCCACACTCAGAACACCCTTGTAAATGGGCATTGCCATTAATATAAACCAGAGCAGTTTTTCCTGCAAGTATTTCTATGTTGAATGAATGTCTGTGTGTGTTATGTTTATGTTGTAGATGTATGTTGTAGGTTTGCATTTGCAGGGAGTTGTTTGATTTTCAGGCTTGAGAGGTTATTCGTGGTTTCATTTCAGGAGTGCATGACAGAGTACTGCGGTCTCTAAATACCAATGCATAGATGCACTTTTGAACTTTGTGGATTCAGACAAAGACGTGCCAGGCGGGCACAGAAGCTAAAATCATCAATTCAGGGAAGAGCTTGGGGGATTTTGAACACCTTAGGAAGCAAGGCTATGGAGAAGAACACAATTGTAGATAAAAACTCTCTTTGAGTTCTGTAAATCTATGCCAACTGGGCATTGAGCCAGTGCAAGGAGTGCACAAGAAAAAGAACTATTCTATGAGTTCAACAAAAGTCAGAATCATTGAGGATTCTAGATACTCTGCCAGGTGGGCATCGAGCAGGTGCAAGAGTGCACAGAGGAAGAAATTTGTTGTGAGTTCATAAGAAGACAAAATCTATGAGGAGTTCTATACAACTCTGCCAGGAGGGCATTGAGTCAGTGTGAAAACAGGCATAGGAAGAGGACTCTGTTGAGTTCTGTAAATTTGAAGAAGAATCCACTGAAGGATGTTCTCAGGGTTACTGAACACCTTGAAGACTCAACAATAAGTTGATTGAGCAGACAAAGTGCCAGGAGGGCATCCAAATTCTCCATTTGAGGGAGAAGGAAAAATGACTGAGTTCCTTAAGGTATGAATCTCAGAGAAGCTTAGAAGAGATAAAACTTTGTGTGAGAAGACTCTGTAGGAGCGTAGAAGTCAGAATCCTTTGAGGATTCAAATGGATAAGCTCAGGAGCAGTAGCGTCTTTGAGAATGTAGGCAAGACTCAATGTCAGAGAGCTCGTAGGGAAAAGAAACAAAGGTCGAGGCCTTTTGCATTTGGAATTCTTCTAAGTGTTGGAAGAAAAGCGTCGAAGCTAAGGAGGAGCACAACTGTCGTCGGATCAAGCTGAAGATATCTAGACCGTTGAAGATTTTGCATCCAGGGAGAAACAAGAGGAACACAAGAGCCAAAAATATTCTGAGTCGTTGGATCTAGCTCAGAATAGCCGATAGTCATCAGATTTTTCAAGAGGAGCTTGATGTTTAAAGCCTCGTAAGTACAACGAAAGTCCCGAAGGAGTAGTGTATCGAGAATTCAGCGTTTGGGAGTTTGGGAGTCCAGAGGACGAGAGTCCGAGCCCTCGACATCAGAAATCATGAAAGGGTGAATTAGATCTGAGTTGTCCATTTGCAGGAGGATGCATGTCATGAAATCATCCATTTCAGAGATTTGGGCACCGGGACTCATATAGGTGACCATATTGACTTCACGAGTAGCGAAGTCCCGAGGAAATCTGAGCCATCTGTTGGAAAGAGGACACATGTCACGAGATCACCCATATTGGGGATTTAGACATCGGGGTCAGAGAAGGAAGTCTTTCGACTTTGCGAGTGGCGAAGTCGTGAAGAGATCAGGATCGTCCATCTGAGGAGGATAGGTGGCAGCGATCGAAGGATCGGTGGAAGTGCCAAAGAAGTATGAGTGCAGGCTTCACGAACTCAAAGGTTCGCAAGGTGAGAGCCCAAAGGTTGGGTGCTCCAAATCGCGAAGTTGTGAAATCGTAAGGAGCAAGGATAATCATTGGATCTAGGTCAAGGGAGGACTGTTGGATCAGAGCTTCATCGCACATCACACTTTCGGAGGTTCAGAGGTTGAGAGGACCTCTTCTTGACATCAGAAGTTGTGTAGTGCTAAAAGCTGGGCACAAAGGAACATGTGGCAGAACCACAAGGTGGGGCCCGTGTGGTGGATAGGTGGACACGTGTGGCCTGGAGAAAGCAGTCAATACTCCATTGACTTCTCACGTCTTGGGAATTCGCAAGATAAGAGCATGGGAGCTTGACGTTGAAACTCGCAAGGCATAGAGTAGTGAGGGGTTCTAGCATTAAGCCTAGATGGTGGTCACGCATGGAGAACGCTAACAAGGGAAGGAGCTATACCCGTATCGACATTTCGGGTATCATGAATTTGGAAAGGAGGAGTCGGGAGATTCGAGTCACGAACTCGCGAGATTGTGAGTTGCGACAAGTGCCTTCGAGAATAGGCCTTGGTCATAGCGCTGTGGTCGCTTGGGAAAGGTGGAGCTCACGCCTAGTGTTGTTCGCACAGGGGAGCTTCTGAAAAGGACCCGTGGATCGATAATTGGAGATTCCAGTAGGGAGTCAAAAGAATCGCTTCGGCTCAGGAAAGTGATTGAACGATCTAGAGAGAGAACTTCGTCAAAAGGGTCATAAGGAGGTCTGGATCATTTAGGTATCAGAGCTCAGATTTTGTTTGTACATTGCAGACAAAAGGAGAAGGCAAAGGAAGATAGATTGTTGGANTGTAGATGATTGGTTGCAGGTAAGTAGCAATCAAGGAGATGGTCAGGAAGACACTAGAAGAGGCTGGAAACACTTAGGGTGCAGAGTGACAGCAGTAGGTTTGCCAGGAGAGCAGACAAGGACAGCGAAATGGCTACTAAAGGCCATAGATATTCTAGAAGAAAAAATGCAGAGCTGATGAGAAAAGAAGAAATAGATGAAGATCTCGTTGATATAAGGGAAGAGATAGAAAATCTTGCATTGCGGATGCAACATAATGCCAAGTCAAGATGGGTATATGAATGGCCCATGAAGATGAAAGAAAAATGGCCAATCAAGGAGTTGATGGCTAAAAGACAGCATAGGTTGTTAAGAGGATGGTTGAGGCATGCTGAAAACCTCAATAGACCAGAAGAAGAAAGGGTTCAAATATGTGAACTAGAGACTGGGAGAAATCTCAGTGATGTTGAAGATGAATTGGGATCGGTTGAATATCTCAAGCACTTCCAGGAGGGAAGAGAGGAAATTTCACATTTCCAAGTGGGAAAAGGGTTGAGATCACTGTGGGATCTCACAGACTATCATGAGGACAGCCAAGGAATTTCACATTGACAGGTGGGCAATGGATTGAGATCACTGTGGGATATCATAGACTGCTAGGAGGGTAGACGAGAGTTTCCAATTTTCCAGGTGGGCAAGGGAACATAGATGGGATCATTTGATTCCATAGACTGCCAGGATGATAGTAGGGAAATCCCACACTGCTAGGTGGGCAGGGATGAGCAGATGAGACTATCTGAGGGTCTCATAAACTCAGAGGTGAGCTTGAATCAGTAGATGAAGCTGACAGAAGAGGAGAATCTAAGGGATCTTATGATGATTGGGGGAATCCATGTATTCCTACCATTAGCCAAAGGGGAGGCAGAAGTTTGCATTGTGGATGTTGAGGCAGCAACAACAGAAGAAGGACAACCAGCTGAGACTATCAGGGAAGCATTGGAGTAGAATTTGGAAGTTGCCCAAGAAGAAGAAGGGAATGAGAATTCCGAGGAATGGCTCAATACTTTTAGCCACGAAGCTGAGGAAGCTGCAGAACTGAAGTTGACAGTAGAAGTCGAAGAGCAGGCAGGCAGATTGATCACTCCATGGGATATGGAGATAGAGATGCTAGAGGATTGGTTGAACAATCTAGATCCAACAGGTGACTACCATGAGTAGGTATCGACAGAGGAGCATTCTGAGGAATCGCTCAGAGATTTTAGCCAGGGAGCTGAAAAGGTGATGAAGACTGAAGAGATGAACTTTGCAGCAAGGTGGCAAGTTAAGGCCACAGAATATGAAGAAGATGGCATGGGAGATCATGGTGATCTACCCAATTTCAGTCATTTTTTGCAGCTGAGGAGACTGCATGAATAGAGACAGCCACTGGAGCAGCTAGACTAAGTGATCGAGAAGATCAGGGACCTGATGATTAGGTCAACAGAAACTACCAGCAAGGAGAAGCTGAGCAGGAAGGAAGCAACAGTAGCAGCAGTGGCGAAGAAGTGGAGCGAGGAGACTTCAGACAGTTTTTTGGGATCCAGGAGGATTTCCACAGCTGAGAGTGGAAACTCATGAGAAAGAGATCACAAATTTTGCAGCTAAGGAGTATGATGCAGGATCATCTCTCCACGTCAACCAACCAGCCAACCACGTCAGCGGATTCAAATTGCGTGTTCAAGAGAGGCACAACCCCCATTTAAAATTTGAAAGAATGTAATTTAATGTTTTAGGCTATTGAGTCGTGAGGCCATGCTTTGAACATGATATAGAGTAGGTACGACTTTAATATTTGTAAGGCTGAGATCTAGATCTGATTGCGGACTAGAAAACCCATTCAATGTAATTGAATAGGGTAGGTGAGGTTGGAGGGAAGTGCTCTAAGAGCCCCTCATGTAAAATATCTTTGATTGTGTCTCATTTTGGTAAGTCGAGAGACCAGAAGAGAGAGAGATGAGACTTTGTTACTGTCCACGCTTAGAACACCCTTGTAAATAGGCATTGCCATTAATATAAACCAGAGCAGTTTTTGTTGCAAGTATTTCTATGTTGAATGAATGTCTGTGTGTGTTTTGTTTATGCTATAGATGTATGATGTAGGTTTGCATTTGTAGGGAGTTGTTTGATTTTCAGTCTTGAGAGGTTCTTTGTGGTTTCATGCCAGGAGGGCATGAAAGAGTATTGCGGTCTTTGAATACCAGTGCATAGATGCACTTCTAAACTCTGCGGATTCAGACAAAGATGTGCCAGGCAGGCAAAAAAGATGAAATAATCAATTTAGGGAAGACCTTGGAGGTTGCTGAACACATCAGGAGGCAAGGTTGTGAAGAAGAACACAGTTGCAGACATAAACTCTCTTTGAGTTTTGTAAAGCTCTACCAAGTGGGCATTGAGCCAGTGCAAGGAGTGCACAAGAAAAAGAACTATGTTGTGAGTTTAACAAAAGTCAGAATCACTGAGGATTCTAGATACTCTGCCAGGTGGGCATCGAGCAAGTGTAAGAGTGCACAGAGGAAAAAAATTCTTGTGAGTTCAGAACAAGACAGAAGCTTTGAGGAGTTTTGTACAACTCTGCCAGGAGGGCATTGAGTCAATGTGCAAATAGGCACAGGAAGAGGACTCTGTTGAGTTCTGTAAATTTGAAGAAGAATCCACTGAAGGATCTTCTCAGGGTTATTGAACACCCTGAAGACTCAACAATAGGTTTCTTGAGCAGACAGAGTGCTAGGAGGGCATCCAAATTCTCCATCTGATGGAGAAGGAAAAAGGACTGAGTTCCTTAAGGTCTGAGTCTCAGAGAAGATCAGAAGAGATAGCACTTTGTGTGTGAAGACTCTGTAGGAGCGCAGAAGTCAAAATCCTTTGAGGATTCGAAAGGATAAGCTCAGGAGGAGTAGCATATTTGAGAACGCAGGCGACACTCAATGTCATAGAGCTCGCAGGGAATAGAAACAAAGGTCAAGGCCTTTTACATTTGGAATTCTTCCAAGTGTTGGAAGAAAAGTGTCAAAGCTCAGGAGGAGCACAACTCTCATCGGATCAAGCCAAAGAGATTTGGACTGTTGAAGATTTTGCATCCAGGGAGAAGTAGGAGGAACGCAAGAGCCGAAGAGATTCTGAGTCATTGGATCTTTCTCAAAATAGCTGACATTCGTCAGATCTGTCGAGAGGAGTTTGAGGTTTAAACCGTTCTAAGCAGAGAGAAATCCTTGAAGGAGTATCGTATCGAGAATTCGACGTTCGGGAGTTCGGGAGTCCGGACGATGAGAGTCCAGGCCCTTGACATAAAAAATCGTGAAAGGGCGAATTAGATCTAAGCCATCCATCTGCGAGAGGACGCGTGTCGTGAAATCGTCCATTTTGGAGATTTGGGCATCGGGACTCATAAAGGTGAGCATCTTGACTTCACGAGTAGCGAAGTCCTGAGGAAATCTGAGCCATCCATTGGAAAGAGGAAACGTGTCACAAGATCACCCATATCGGGGATTTGGACATCGGGGTCAGAGAAGGAAGTCTTTCAACTTTGCGAGTGGCGAAGTGGCAAAGAGATCAGGACTGTCCATCTGAGGAGGACAGCTGGCAGTGATCAAAGGATCAACTGAAATGCCGAAGAATTTTCAGTGAAGGCTTCATGAACTCGGAGGTTCACAAGGTGAGAGCCCAAAGATTGGGTGCTCTAAATCGCGAAGTTGTGAAATCGCGAGGAGGAAGGATAGTCGTTGGATCCATGTCAAGGGAGGACTGTTGGATCAGAGCTTCATCGCACATCGCGCGTTCGGAGGTTCAGAGGTTGAGAGGACCTATTCTCGACATCAGAAGTCATGAAGTGCCGAAAGCCGGGCATGAAGGAACACATGGTGGAACCACAAGGTGGGGCCCACATGGTGGATAGGTGGGCATGCGTCGCTTGGAGAAAGGATTCAATACTCAGTTGAATTCTCGCATCTCAGGGATTCACGGGATAAGAGAACATGAGCTCGATGTTGAAACTCAGGAAGTGGTGAGTAGCGAGGGGTGCTAGCATTAAGCCTAGCCAATGGTCATGCACAAAGAATGCTGACAAAGGAAGAAGCTATAACCGTATCGAATTTCAGGTATCGTGAATTTGGAAAGGAGGAGTCGGGAGCTTCGACTTGCGAACTCGTGAGATTGTGAGTTGCGAAAAGTGCCTTCGGGAATAGGCCTTGGTCATAGAGTTGTGTTCTCTTGGGAAAGGTGGAGCTTGCACCTAGTGTTTTTCGCACAGGGGAACTTCCAAAAAGGACCTGTGGATCGATAACTGGAGATTCAAGCAGGGAGTCAAAAGAGCTGCTTCATCTCAGGAAAGATATTGAATGATCCTGAGAGCGGACTTCAGCCCGAGGGTCAAAAGGGGGTCTGCATCAAATTTCCATCGTTAATACCGGTCGTCCTTATCCTTTGTTCTAGATCACTTTCTTCCCTGCTGATGTTTATCTCAAATAACCCATGGACTCATCTTCTACTTTATTTTCCTTACCCTTGATATATATGACCTCAAAGTCAAATTCGCTCAAGATGGATAGCCATATTGCTTGCCTTGCATTTAGAATTGGTTGGATAAACAGATATTTCACACCGCTATTATCCATCAATAGTAGAAACTTTCTTCCCATTATGTAGTGTCGCACATTTTTAAGGCATGTATTACCGCTACCAATTCTAAGTCATGAGTGACATAATTATGCTCATGTTCTTCTAATTTCTGGGACTCGTAACAAATCACATGTCCTTCCTGAGTTAGGACACCACCTAGTCCCTCTTTACTTTCATCAACACAAACTATGAAGTCTTTATCTGGGTTTGCTACCTTCAAAATGGGCGACAATGTCAATAATTCCTTCAGCTTGTTAAAACTGTCTTGACACTTTTGTGACCAGTTAAACTTGGTTCCTTTATTTTGTAATGATGTGATAGGGTAGGCTATCTTGGAAAACCCTACTATAAATCTGCGATAATATCTGATGATTCCCATGAATTACCATATATCTACCACATCCTTAGGTATTGGCCATTCCATAATGGATTTTATCTTTTCTGTGTCTACAACAATACCTTCTGTGGAAATGACATGTCCTAAATATTGTATTTCCTTTTGATAAAAGTCACACTTGTTGAATTTTGCATATAGTTTGTGTTTCCTCAACTTTTGCAGAACTATTCTTAAGTGTTCATCATGTTCCTCCTCCATTTTAGAATAGACTAGAATATTGTCAATAAATACTACTATGAACTTGTTTAAGTACTGATTGAAAATGATGTTCATCAGGCACATAAATGTGGTTGGTGCATTAGTGAGTCTGAAAGGTATGACTACAAACTTGTACTGTCCATATCTTGTTTGAAAAGTTGTTTTGTTTATGTCCTTGTCCTTTATCCTAACTTGATGATAACCGGATCGTAAATCCAACTTTGAAAAGATCTTGGCCCCACCAACTTGATTGAACAGATCATTTATCATTGGTAAGGGGTATTTGTTCTTAATAGTCATTTTGTTCAGTTCTCTATAATCGATACATAGTATTAGAGTACCATATTTCTTTTTCCCAAAGAGGACTGGTGCCCCCCATGGTGAGACACTCGGTCTAATATACTCCTTGTCTAACAATTCCTGTAATTGTAATTTTAATTCTGTCAGTTCTAGTAGACTCATCAGGTAAGGTGATTTTTAGATAGGGGTTGAACTAGGTAGTAGGTCTATGGAGAAGTCTATTTCCCTTCGAGGGGGTAGTTCAGGTATCTCTTCTACAAACATGTCCCTAAAATCACATAGGACAACAAATTCTTCTAACTTTGGATTATCTCCTTTTCCTAATAGATTCGTTACCTAGGTGGCATAAACTTGACATCCTTTCCTCATACATTTCTTGAGTTGCATAACTGAAAATTGCCTGACTGATACAAGTTTTAGTATACCTTGGGTTGTTCTAGTAGTGTCAAAGTCGTCTTTATATTTGAGTAACTTTGTATAACAATCTAGCACTTCTTTGTGTTGTTCCAGCCAATCCATCTCGATAATCATATCGTAAGTTCCTAGTGGTAGGATGTTCAGATTTGTTCTTATATTTTGACCGTCTATGATGAACTCCAAATCAGAAATAAATTCGACTACTTTCCTTTTAGTTCCTGTTGCTAGTTGTACCAGCCATGACTTTGCGTGCTTCAATTTCTTAGGTTTGTTCGACTCTACTACCTTAGGAGTAATATAACTTAATGTAGCTATAGGGTCAATTAAAACAGAATTTCAAGAGTTATTGATTTTACCTTCGATCTCTACCATAGAGGACTGGTGGTCGGCTTGCCGACCATCTATGGCTACATTTATCCGATGAAAGCTTCTGTCCACGTCTCCCACCATCGATGCTTCCTATAAATTATGAACTATAGTTCTATTTGTTGAACTTAAACATGCACAGTTCCTCCTTATATGAGGTTCTCCACATTCCCATCACTTTAGTGGCTCTAGGGAGTTGTTCCCAAACGTTTTTGTTTCCAAATTTACCGGTTTACCTTCGTCTTGCATATTCAAATGATTGGAGTGAAAATCCTTTCTTGGAAATCTTTTTGTTGCATTCTAAAATGGAGTTGCCTGGTATCCCTTCTTCCACTGGTTCATTCGATCTTATTTCTTATCCTTCCATTATTTGGGAAACTCCACTTGCTATTTGTACTAGTCATAGCACATTTGTGCTTTCTTGAATACCTGACTCAAGGATTTGGGGTTGTCAAACTCAGTTCTATCCCTGTAGGACTGCGGTAAAAAACTTAAGAATCATTGGATTTTTATCTTATCCTCACAGATGCATGGCACAAAACTTAGCAGCTCCATAAATTTATTTATAACCTCCTCCATCGACATCTGCCCAAGTCATAGCTCATAGAATTCTTTCATTTTCCTTTCATAATAGTTTTCAAAAAGGTATTGTTTTTTGAAATACTTCTTAAATTCACACCATTTTGATGTAGGAGCATCGTCAACATCAAGCGAGCCAACGCGGAAGCAAAAAGATAGCTGGAAAGTGTCCAGCACAAATTTTTGAAATTTCCTTGAAGTTGATGCACAATCTTAAATGAAGCCATTAAGATGAAGAGAACTTGTATAATGTAAATGGTCCTTGAGCAATTTTCTCTTGTCCTTAGTAGATAAAAGGAATTTATGATAGTTAATGTAAGGTAGGTAGAATTCAATTCTAAATTAGACAGTTTTAGAACGCAATAGGGAAAGGGGATATAGACACCCTCATTGTGTATTGTAACATTATTAGAGCAGAAGACATTATTGAGAAGAGCATAGAGGAGAAGCAGAGAGCTGTGTAACAGACTCCATGTACAGAAGTTCTGAATTAATACAAGGAAAGTTGTGATTCAGATTCATGGTGTTCATATATTCTCTATGTATGCATCTTTGAATGTTATGCTCATGAATGTTTTACTCTTTCTGTCATGAAATTGCTTTTATGCTATGTATGAATGATTTCTTGTTGAATGTTTGAAATTTGAGAGGAAAGGGTAATGGAATGAGTTTCAATTGTTTCTCTTTCTGACCAAGAGTTCCTACAAGGAGTGCAGTTGAAGTGTCCGCAAGGAGTGCGTCAATAAGGTATTCAGAGATTTGTCTCTGAAAGCTCAGGAGAGATAGCTCTTGTTCTCATTCACACAAAAGTGCAGTTAGGCACCGGATCCATGAAAGGAGTGCACAGGAAAATTGAAGTCTCAAGATTGCGAACTTGAGAGAAGAAGTTAGAGACTACTGCTGCAGGAGTGCACAGGGTCGAAGGGATTCAGACATTTGGAAGTGTTTGAGGGTTGCCACAAGGAGTGTGCGTAAAAGGTTTCCTAAAAGACGCAATGTCATGGAAAGATTAGGAAGGACAAGGGCTTCGAGAAACCATTGAATGATAGTTAGGTGAAATTGTGACCAGAAGTATTAAGGTGGCGTCATAAGTTCACGCCGAAGGTGGACAAGTTTGCAGAGGAACACTTAGTTCATTCACAGAAATCGTCAAGGAGGAACGGACGGTCATAATTCTCTGAGGAGGATTAGCGAAATCCTGTGAGTCGTTAGATCTCATGGAGGAACAGAGGATTTTTGGTGAAAACGTCCAAGGGTTCTAAGATTAGGAGGAGTAGGACCGTAGATCCAAGCCACAAGGGCCGTTGGATTTACACGTGAATTCTATATCGGGGTTTCGTGGGTTGAAGTCCCAAAAGATTTGCAACGGGAATCATGATATCCTCAAATGCGAAGTCCCGACAGCCAAAGGATTTGTATGGGCCATGAAAGAATTAGAGGAGCAGACAGGTGGCACACTATTTTGAAGTTTCGTGGGGTAAAGTCCCAAACTCACTATATCAAGATTCGTGATACCGCGAAGTCCGAAATGCCAATGAGGTGAAGTAGCATTGAAAATTCAAAGCTCACGAGTATATCGGAGTTTCGGCAAATCAGGATTCAAGAGTCGGGAAAGCAAGCTACTTGACATCGCGGCCACCGAAATCGCGATAGGGAAAATCCCAAAAGGAAACAGGAAAGTTCAGCGTTGACTAAAATCGATTTTCGGGGATTCGAGAGACCAATACTCGACCTCTAACTTCACGAAGTTGCGAAGTCCGATCCCCCAAAGTGTAAAGGGGGGGATCTTGTGAAAGTTTGTTGTGGGTGAAGATTTCTCGATAGGGAAATAGAAGGACCATTTAGAGTTCTTTGGGCCAGTGAAAAAAGAAAGATCATGTGCTGACGTGGACCTTTCGACCTGCAGGTTGTGGAGGGAGCGTGCATTGGCTATCAGTTTGGTATCAGAGCACAGAAAGGTTCTTTTCTTTCTACAACAAAGAAGAAAGAGAATTCACCATGCCGCCAAGGAGAAGGGACAGGAAATCACCCGATCCACCAGAGGATAGGGAAATGCCGAGAAGAAGGGGCAGGCATATGACAGATCCAGCCATGGAGAGAGAGATGCGTGATCTACGAGCTAGACTCGAAGACATGGAGACAACCCAAAGATGTACAGTTAGTGTTGGGGATCTTAGTGATTCCGAAAGTGAAATTGAGGCTGAACATGAAGAAGAAGTTGCAGCTGAAGATGCAGCAAATGAACATTTGATCAAAGCTATTGCAAGAATGGGTGCAAGAGAAAAGACGGACATTGCATTTTGTGAGGGAAACTTGGATGCAGAGGAGCGTCTAGACTGGATTATAGCTCTAGACACATACTTTGAGTACGAAGATGTCGAAGAGGACAAGAAATTCAAGCATGTTGTCACAAGATTGAAGGGACATGCAGCATTGTCATGGGATGAACTACAAGCTGACAGACGCTGCAAAGGCAAGAAGAAGATCAAAAGCTGGGACAGAATGATCGCAAAGATGAAGGCGAAATTCATCCCCAGAGATTATCAAATTACTCTTTTCAGGAGGATGCAAAACTGGAGGCAGAAGCTGATGACAGTGAAAGAATACACTGAAGAATTCTATAAGCTGAACATCAGAGCAGGTCGTCGGGACAGCGATGATGAAAAAGTTTCCAGATACATGAATGGCCTGAGATATGATATCCAGGTAACCATCTGAGCAGTGGAAGATGCTTATCAGATGGCTCTGAAAGCGGAAGAGAAGTTGAGCCGAAAGTAGAGTCAGATAGGCCGAGGCAGAAGTCATCCCAGAGGCAAATCGGTTTCCCAGGATAAATATCAGAAGCCCAAGGAGGACTGGAAGAAACCTCAGACTCGAACCGAGAGAGGTGGAAGTTCACAGAGAGGGAAATATGTTGAACAGAAAGGATAAAATACTGAGCAGAGAGGAGATTATGCTGATAACAATACTTTTCCTCATACTAGAGGTAGAGGAAGAGGAAGAGGTGGAGTAATAACCTGCTTCACATGTGGAAAGAATGGGCACAAGTCTTATGAGTGTCCAGAAAAAAAGGAGGAGATTGGAGAAGCTCACATCGCCGAATCACAGAGGTGGGATGTTGAGGCAGAAGATGTTGAAGGCGGAAGATCGTTGATGATTTGGAAAGCTCTTTTGACACCAGAAAAAGGGGTGGAGAGTTTAGTCCAAAGGACCATACTTTTCCGGACTAATTGCAAGACCAAGGACAGGGTATGCAAGGTCATTGTAGACAGTGGTAGCATGGATAATCTCATTTCTACGGAGATAGTAGAGAATCTGGAGCTGGAGATGATTGATCATCGAAGCCCATATAGAATTTCGTGGCTACAAAAAGGACATCAAGTAACTGTCACTAAACAATATCTAGTTGAGTTTAAGATAGGAGGATATAATGATAAGATATTATGTGATGTCATTCCTATGGATGTTTGTCATCTATTGCTGGGTAAACCATGGCAATATGACAGGAATGTGATTCATGATGGAAGAATGAACACATACACCCTAGAGAAGAATGGGAGGACACACATGTTGCTTCCAATTAAAGATAAGGAGGTGAAGCCAGAAGTAAGAAACACAATACTTCTCATGAGTGGGAAGGAACTTCTTACAGAGGTGAAGAAGAAGGAGGATCCACAATTCATTTTGGTCAGGAAACCGAATATTGTTTTGACCAACACAAGGGTGGATGATTTACCAGAAGAGATTCAGGAACTCCTGGAAGAGTTCGTTGATATAGTAGTGGATGAATTACCTTATTCATTGCCATCGATCAAAAGTGTGAGTCGTCATATTGATCTCATACTAGGATCCACTTTACCAAATCAAGCCGCGTATAGAATGACGCCGCAAGAGAATGAATAGGTTAAAAGACAAGTCCATGAGTTGTTGGACAAAGGTTTGGTCAGGGAAAGCTTGAGTGCATGTGTTGTTCCAACAGTACTCAGTCCGAAGAAAGATGGAGGTTGGAGGATGTGTACTGACTCGAGGGCGATCAACAAGATAACCATCAGGTACAGATTTCTATTACCAAGGATGGATGATCTGATGGATTGCTTGAGTGGAGCAAAGTATTTTTCAAAGATTGATTTGAAAAGTGGTTATCATCAAATACGCATGAGAGAAGGTGATGAATGGAAGACAACATTCAAAAAAAACGAAGGGTTGTATGAATGGATTGTTATGCCATTTGGATTAACGAATGCGTCGAGTACCTTCATAAGGTTGATGAATGAATTCCTGAAGGAGTTCATCGGAAAATTTGTTAGCGTATATCTGGATGACATACTGGTTTACAGTAAATCAGTGGAAGAGCATCTGAAGCATTTGGCTACAGTGATGCAGAGACTACAGCAGGAGAAGTTGTTGATAAATATGAAGAAGTCCTCATTCATGAAGACAGAGCTCATTTACTTGGGATTTTTTATTTCTGCAGATGATTTGAGGATGGATCTAGATAAGGTAGAGGTAATCAAGAATTGGCCATCACCGAAGAATATCTTTTAGGTGAGAAGTTTTCACGGATTGGCTAGTTTCTACCGAAAATTCATCAAGAATTTCAGTGGGATTAGCGCATCGATGATGGATACCGTGAAGAAAAGACACAATTCTTTTCACTGGACTGGAGAAGCTAATAAGAGTTTTAATCTGTTGAAGAGGAAGATTACGGAACAACCAGTTTTGGTGTTGCCGGATTTCCGAAAGACATTTCAAGTGAAATGCGATGCAAGTGGATTTGCAATCGGGGTAGTCTTGAGTCAGGAAGATAGGCCGATAGCATACTTCAGCGAGAAGCTGAATGAAGTGAAAGTGAAATACTCCACTTATGATAAGGAGTTTTATGCTATGATACAGGAATTGAAAAAATGGAGGCATTACTTGATCCCAAAAGAGTTTGTCTTGTACAGTGACAATCATGCATTGCAGTTTGTGACTCAACAGGAAAAGTTGAATCAGAGACATCTCAAATGGGTTGAGTATATGCAGAATTTCACTTTTGTGATTAAACATATTTATGGTACTGCTAACAAAGTTGTTGATGCTTTGAGCAGGAAGTGTTTGTTGTTGCAGGAGTTGTGAGTCAAAACGTTGGGTTTTGATGATCTTAGGAACATGTACGCAGATGAGAAAGATTTCAAGGAAGTGTATGAAGCAACTGAGAATCTAGTTCTCAGGGATAGAATCCAATGGGTAGAATACATGATCCAGGAAGGATTACTATTTAAGGGTAATCAACTGTGTATTCCAAAATGATCCATGAGGGAGAATCTGCTGAAGGAGAAACACACTGGAGGATTGGCAGGACATTTTGGTCATGACAAGACATTTTCAAAGTTGAATGAGTCATATTTTTGGCTAGGAATGCGAGTAGATTTCAAGAGATTCATGGGAAGATGCAAAATTTTCTAGCATTCGAAGGGAAGAAGACAGAATATGGGGTTTTATAAACCATTTCCCATACCAGAGAGGCCGTGGGATGCAATCAGCATGGATTTTGTATTGGGGTTTCCAAGAACGCAAAGAGGCTGTGATTCAATCTTTGTGGTGGTGGATATATTTTCCAAGATGGCACACTTCATTCCATGTCAGAAAACCAGTGACGCAACTCACATTGCGAATTTGTTTTTCAAAGAGGTCATTCGACTTCATGGGTTGCCAAGGAGTATAGTTTCGGATCGAGACACTAGATTCATAGGGAATTTTTGGAGGACCTTATGGAAGAAGCTGGGAACTAACTTGCCATTTAGTTCAACTTATCATCCTCAGACAGATGGACAGACAAAAGTGGTGAAAAAAAGTCTGGGAGACTTGCTGAGAAGCTTGGTGACAGAGCACCACAGCTAGTGGGACAACATATTACCACAGGCAGAGTTTGCTTATAATGACTCAGTTAACAGGAGCACAGGGTAGAGTCCATTTCAGATTGTCTATGGCATGCAGCTGAGAGGAATTTATGAATTGAGGGATTCATAACAGATTTCAACTAGGAGTGCTAGTGCAGAAGATTTCGTAGAGGCGATGAGAGAAATTCACAGTCACGTGAAGGAGCGATTGCAAAATTCAATTCAGGAGTATAAGTGTAGAGTAGACCAACATAGGAGACAACTTTAGTTTGAAGTTGGTAACTTGATTCTGGCCCATTTGAGAAAGGAAAGGTTCCCGAGAGGAACATATAATAAGCTGAAGATGAAGAAAATTGGGCCATGTAGGGTCTTGAAGAAATTTGGGGCGAATGCTTATGAGATTGAATTACCCGATGGGATCTGAATTTCTCCGATATTAAATATCTCAGATTTGTAACCATATAAGGCTGAAGAAACAGGGACAGAAAATGAGAAGCTAGTGATCTAGTGGACAAAGGATTCCAGTTGCAGATAAGCCACAGATGGAGCACATACTAGATAGAAGAATTGGTAAGAAGAATATAAGGAAAGAATACTTTGAATATTTTGTCAAGTGGAACGTCCATCCAGTTGAAGATGCCATCTGGGAGAAGGAAGCAGAGATCTAGAAGCATGGACACACAGTGCATGAGCTCATGGCCAGGAGCCCATGAAATCTTTCAATCCAGGGAGTATGATGCAGGAGCATCGTCAACATCAAGCGAGCCAGTGCAGAAGCAAAAAGACAGTTGGAAAGCGTCGATCAAAATTTTTTGAAATTTCCTTGAATTTGATGCGCAATCTTAAATGAAGCCATTAAGAAGAAGTGCACTTGTATAATGTAAATGGACCTTGAGCATTTTTCTCTTGTCCTTAGTAGATAAAAGGAATTTATGATAGTTAATGTAAGGTAGGTAGAATTCGATTCTAGATTAGAAAGTTTTAGAGCGCAAGAGGGAAATGGGATATAGACACCCTCATTGTGTATTGTAACATTATTAGAGCAGAAGACATTATTGAGAAGAGCATAGAGGAGAAGTAGAGAGTTGTGTAGCAGACTCCATGTACAAAAGTTCTGAATTAATACAAGGAAAGTTGTGATTCAGACTCATGGTGTTCATATATTCTCTGTGTATGCATCTTTGAATGTTATGCTCATGAATGTTTTACTCTTTTTGTCATGCAATTTATTTTATGCTATGTATGAATGATTTCTTGTTGAATGTTTGAAATCTGAGAGGAAAGGGTAATGGAATGAGTTTCAATTGTTTCTCTGTCTGAGTAAGAGTTCCTGCAAGGAGTGCAGTTGAAGTGTCCGCAAGGAGTGCGTCGACAAGGTATTCAGAGATTTGTATTTGAAAGCTCAAGAGAGATAGCTCTTGTTCTCATTCACACAAAAGTGTAGTTAGGCACTGAAGCCATGCAAGGAGTGCGTAGGCCAAGTGAAGTCTCAGGATTGCGAACCTGAGAGAAGAAGTTAGAGACTGCTGCTACAGGAGTGCACAGGGTCGAAGGGATTCAGACATTTGGAAGTGTTTGAGGGTTGTCGCAAGGAGTGCACGCAAAAGGTTTCCTAAAAGATGCAGTGTCGTGGAAAGCTTAGGAAGGAAAAGGGCTTCATGAAACCATTTAAGGATATTCAGGTGAAGTTGTGACCGGAAGTATTAAGGTGGCGTCATAAGTTCATGCCCCAGGTGGACAAGTTCATGGAGGAACACTTAGTTCATTCACAGAAATCGTCAAGGAGGAATGGACGATCATAATTCTCTAAGGAGGATTAGCGAAATCCCATGAGCTGTTAGATCTCACAGAGGAACAGAGGAGTTTCGGTGAAAGCGTCCAAGGGTTCTAAGCTCAGGAGGAGTAGGACTACAGATCCAAGCCACAAGGGCCGTTGGATTTACACGTGAATTCTATATCGGGGTTTCATGGGTTGAAGTCCCGAAAACTTTGCAACAGGAATCGCGATATCTTGAAATGAGAAGTCTCGATAGCCAAAGGATTTGTGTGGGCCGCGAAAGAATCAAAGGAGAAGACAGGTGGCACACTATTTCAAATTTTCGTGGGGTAAAGTCCCAAACTCACTACATCAGGATTCGTGATACCGCGAAGTCCGAAATGTCGATGAGGTGAAGTAGTGTTGAAATGTCAAAGCTCGCGAGTATATCGGAGTTTCAGAAAATCGGGATTCGGTAGTCGGGGAAGCAAGCTACTCGACATCGTGGCTGTCGAAATCGTGATAGGTAAAATCCCGAAAGGAAAGAGCAAAGGTCAGCATTGACTAAAATCAGGTTTCGGGGATTCGAGAGACCAATACTCGACCTCTGACTTCGCGAAGTTGTGAAGTTCGATCCCCCAAAGTGTAAAGGGGGGGATCCTGTGAAAGTTTGTTGTGGGTGCAGATTTCCCGATAGGGAAATAGAAGGACCATTTAGAGTTCTTCGGGCCAGTGAGAAAACAAAGATTTTGTGCTGACGTAGACCTTTCGACCTGCGGGTTGTGGAGGGAGCATGCATTGGCTATCACATTCCAACTATTTCTCCTTCAGGCCTTGGCCAATTTCAGGTCTTGCCACCAAATGTTGGCCTTCCCTTTCAGATTGTAGATGGCCATTCTAGCCTTTATATTGCTGGAATAGTTGTAGATATGAAAGTATTTTTTGATGTCCAAAAACCATGCCTTAGCTTCTTCTCCTGTCCTGGATTCTCCATCAAAAGTGGCTGGTTTAATTTTTTTAAATTTTCCTTCAAGGTGGTCCACTTGTTTTATTTTTCTGTCTGTTTTAGTTTTTTCTTTAGCTGAAGGTGTTCCTTTGGATGAACTGTCTCCTTTTTCTGTTTCTAGACCTGAGTTCTTGGAGGCCCTTTTGTTGACCTCTTTGTCGTGGTTATCATCCTTTGGGATTTTCTTGGTCACTATGCTACACAACATGACTTCATTTATCTCTTGTTGTTCCTGATGTGCCTTATTCAATTTCTCATTGTCCGCTTTGAAAACCTACAGCTCAACAATAAGATTCCTCATTGTTTCCAATACTTTTGTAGGAGAGCTTCCATCACTATTCTGCCTTGGGTCTCCATGAGGTTCCTGTTCTGGATTTGCTTCCATCCTGATTTCTGCATCATTCTGAGTTGCCATGATTAACACAAAACATAAAAGTATTATGTTTGTAACAAAGAAGTTTTTATTAGTTTTTCATAAGTAAAATATATATGTCAAAGCGTTAATGTGGCCTTATTCAAGGCCCAGTGTTGTAAACTCTTCTCTGATACCATATGTAATGTACCTCTAAATTGACATAATTTTTTTTTTCTTTTTGGTTCATTAATCTCTAACTTTTCGTTAATTAAAATTGTAGAACAGGATATTAAAGCTTACCCTGATTATAGACTGACTTTCTATCTATTATATGAGGACAATACCATGTTAAACCAAAACATCATACTTTATATGATGGGTGGTCAAAGCTTACAATACCTTTTCCACACATATTTTTCTTTATAAATCTTAATAATACTTATAACTATATTCACCTACATACGATGTTTATTAGGATTCGAATCCTAGTCTTCTTAAAACATAAGGATTCTTCAAGTCGAGTGCAAGTTTATATCGTTGCCCTATTGTAATAGCATATCCAACATACTAAGTAAAAGTTGAGAGTTATGACCTTGGTGTAACTCATATTAAGTCATGGTTAGTGGTATTAATTTGTCAAAGTCCAAGTCGCTCAAATGGATTTCCCTTAAGGCTTAGTCATGGTCACAACACTTGTAATAATTTGACTTAAGGTTCTAAATCAGACAAATCTCATGCACAAATCTTATGCAACTAACTCGTAGCTAAAGGTCATTCCACCGATAGAGAAGAGGGAAGGTAAGCTAACTGAACGAGTTAGTTTTGTGACCGAACAGTTATAACTGGACATACGCAATATGACTGTCATTAATCTCGTATCTTGGTTGGTAAGGGAGGGAAATGTATCTATTAGAAAAGAATTAAGTCTATGTGCCTATGTTTAATAGGGGGTCCTGAACACACCAGTCTTGATGGCTCTCCCACATGACCTTCCCTAATCCCAACATTCCAACTCGGTCCTAACACATGGTCCAACGTCTTTCGGCATTTACTCTAGCAGTACACCCCTCACTTAGAGTCTAGATGAGCTCTTTCCTCGTCATTGTGACTCCTCGAGGAAACAAACTCGTCTCTATGGGTGGTTCTTTTGATTGAGGAGAAACATGTACACTAGAGGGCATTGTTCAGCCTTCTAGTCGACCCGACCCATTCTCCTGGTAAGTTCTTTTCTTGTTATGCAACCTAAAACCATAGGTGTAGAGATATGGTGTTTCAAATCAGTGAAGGCCTTTTACTTGCAGTTATTATCACATAGGTTTTGTGTATTTCCTTTTGGTATACCGAGAATTTCGACACTCTAGCTCCTTGCTCTCAAAGCTCAGAGGCTTGTCGATTTAGTCACCTAGTAAAATAGTTTAGGGTTTTCGGTATGGCTGAGATTACACTACTTCACATTCTTACCGGGTGGTTACAGGACGAGACCATTGTCGAATACATGCGAGTTTTTGTGTTAAAAGGTGATGCATACCCTCAACCCTCTGGCCAAGATCTGCTAAGGATCGTTCTTCCCTGAATCTGAAGAACATAATTAGTTATTTTGGGCCCTCACTGGAACCCCACAAATTTGATCCACAGGTCCTTTCACGAAACCCCACCTTTCATGTTTCAGGGTTTCCAACGCAAAATGCCCTAACTCCTTTTCCTCGGGATTTCCAAAATGTCAGACCCTAAAAGGGTCTAACATTCCCTTGCTGTATCGGGATTTTGGTAACCAAGAGTCTATGACTCTTGATCCCAAAAATCACTTGCCGTGCCAATCCTCGAATTTCAATATGTTGAAATGTCGAAATGGGCTCGACTACTTTGGCTCTGTTTTATTCCTCCGAATTCTTTCAGGGATTCATGACTTCGTGATTTTGAAATTCAGGACACCCTGTCTCCTGACTCGTGGTCTCTCAAACACCTGGGATTCTGAAATGCCGAAATCTAACTGTGACCACGACCCTCTTTCGAGATTTTAGAATTCACGATTTCGTGATTTCAGCTACAGATGGTTCCTAGTCCTCAACCTGTCAGGTGCTGAATCCCCGAAATATCGAAAAGCCGGAATTCCACTCCAAGACACGTCGCGTTTCGTGACTTCAAGATTTTCAATGCCAAGTGCTTGGTTCCTTGTTGGAATGTCGAACCCTAAAATGCCAAAATGTCGATGCTAAAGGATGCTCATCCTTAACCTTGCGACTTTGGGGTTTTCAACACCAAGTGCTCAGACTCCTTGTCATCGGCGTTGCCAAAAAGCTGAACCCCAAAATGTTGAAATGTCGAAATGCTAACAGCAGTTGTGATCTACCTTGAGCATGATCTTCTTCCTTTCCCTTGGAATATTTCTCGCTCCGAAAGGCCTTGGCCTTTGTCTCCTCTGCGATGAAGCCTGTATTCTTAGCTCCCGCGTGTATTCTAGGAGGGATTCCTCCTCCTGATATTTACTTCTATGAACCTCAAAGGTTTCTTCGAACTCTGCAATCGCTTGTAGGACCTTCGCATGAAATGGGTTTATCTCTTCTGAGCTTATCTGTGGCTCTGACCTCAAAGTGTCTCTATCCCTTTCTCTCCTTGAAGGGATGTAAGTGCCCTCTGGAAACTTCCTGCTCAAGCATGCTTTTTTTACTCTACAAGGTGTTTAGTAATCCTGTCAGTGTCTCTCCTTGACACTTCTCTCTCCAACAGAACTCAAAAAGAGTCCTTTTGTTCACTCTATGCACCAACTCAATGCCCACTTGGCAGAGATTTAAATAACCCTCAGACATTCTATCTTCCCTAAACTTGAAACAGAGTTCCTCCTATGCACTCCTTGCACTCTCTCGATGCCCTCCTGGCAAAGCTCTATAGAACCTCAGATGTTCTGTCTTCTCTCCTAATTCAAAATAGATTTCTCTTCAATGCATCCTGTGCATTTGCTCAATGCCCTCCTGGCAGAGCCTTTATAGAACCTCAAACATTTTGTCTTCCCTTTGTGACTCCTCTACACAGTTCAACCTCCAAGGTGTTCATCAACCTTGAGGCTTCTTCCCTGAGTCAATGGCCTCGTCTGGTGCATGCTCCTTGCATGTCTTTGTCTAAATTCCATAGAATTCAGAAGTTCACTCCTTGCACTGGCTTATAGAAGCTATAGTGTTCTTTCATGCAACCTCTTTCATGAAGCCTCAAGGAATCCAAACCTAAAATCAAATAACTCAATAGAAAACTACTCCTGTTTGTAACCTACAAATGCAAACTAACACACATCTACAACATATCATAAACACATAAAGACATTCATCAACAAACATAGATTGATATGCAGGAAAAACTGCTCTGATTGTATTAATATGAAAATGCCTCTTTACAATGTGAGCTCAGACTGCAGTAGAATCTCAGCTTCCTCTCCTCTCTCTATCCTCTTTCTCTACTCTACTCTCCCACTAATCTGAAAAACAAAAGAAGGTCTTTTTACCAAAAGGGGGATCCTCGAGCGCTTCCCTCCATCCTCACCAACTCTCATTAATTACAATGAATTACATTGAATGGGTCATCTAATCTGAATTGGATCTAGATCCCCATAAACCTGTCAACCATTAAGGCGACACCAACTACAACATGCTCGAAGGCATGGCTTCGGCTCTACCACCCTTACAAACATTTAATACATTAAATTCAAAATTTAAATTTGAAAGTGAGAGGGTTGCACCTCTCCTCTTCATTGAATGCACGCTTGATGTGCCATCTAGATAGCATGTGGCTGGCTTAGAGAGATGCTTCTGCATCATACTTATCTGCTGTCAACAATTCATGAGCTCCTTCTCATGAGCTTCCCATCATGGATGTCAAAATCCACCTGGATCCCAAACAATTCTTTGGAGTTGTCCATCTACTCCACTACTTCACTATTTCTACTGCATCTTCCCTTCTTCTATGGCAGGTCTCCTCCTGCTCAACTTCCCTTTGCTGACCGCTCTTGCTGATTTGATCAATATCCTTCTAATATTCTCAATCTCCTCATCCAGCTACTCTCATGGTTGGCTCTCCTTTTGCAGTTTGCTTCACTGCACTTCTTCCCTGCAAATGGGTAGATCAATCTTATCCCCCAGACCATATTCTTCCTTTGTGGCCTCGACTTGCCACCCTGCTGCAAAAATTAACTCTGCAATCCTTTCACTGAGTTGTTGCCCAACTTCCTCTTCTGACAACTTAACTTCTGCTAGTTCTCCTTGCACTGGTTGAATTCTAGCTTCCTCCAGCTGCTCCTCAGATTGGAATTTCAATTCATCTTCTGTTGCATGCCTCAGCATTACATTCATCATCATCTATTCATCTCCCTGGCTGAAATTTCTAAGTGATTCCTCATAATGATCTTATGCTAACATCTTCATGACTGTCTCCTCATGGAATTCATATACTAGTTCTGGATTATTCAACCAATCCTCCAACATTTCTAACTCCTTCTCCCATGGAGTGAGCATCTTAATTGTGTGCTCCTCTTCTCCTCCTTGGGAAGCTTCTGACATATGCTCCATTTCTTTGACAGTCACAACTAGCTATCCTTCCACTGTTGCTATACCCACAACATCTTGCCTGGCCTCATCTTGGCTGCTTGGTAGAAATACCTTTATCCCTCCAATCATCAAAATGTTCTTTTGATCTTCCTTCTCTATCAATTGTCCTTGCTGATATGAAATCACCTCTGAGTTCTTCTACTTTCCCTTTCCCACCTCACAATATGGGATTTCCTCTCTGCCCTTCTAACAGTCTATGAGATTAATCGATCCCATATCATTTCCCTCCTGGCAAATTGAACTTTCTTCACTACCTCCCTGGCAGTTCACGAGATCTTTCAATGATCTCTCATCCTCCTGATCACTGAGATTTCTCCCAGATTTCGGTTCACAGGCATGAACCATATCCTCTGTGGCCCTGAGGATTTTCACATACCTCAACCACCTCTTCAACAACCTTTGTTGTCTTATCGCTAACAATTTCATGACTTGCCACTTTGCTTTCCTCCTCAGAGGCCATTCATACACCCAATGTGTCTTTGCACTCTGCAACACCCATAGTGCAAATTCTTCCATCCTCGCTCTTATCTCGGTGAGTTCTTTATCCATCTCCTATGTCCTCTGTTGTTGGTGGTTCTTATTTCCACTCCGTCCATGGCCTTCAGTAGCCATATTTTTCCTTCTACCTACCCTCTTGGAAAGTCTGCTACTGTCACTCTGCAACAGTGAGTTATTCCAGCATCTCTTGCAGTCTTCCTAACTGTCTATTGACTATTGCACACCTACAAACAATCTTCACAGAGCTTCAAAACTCTGTCTCCCTTTTCCTTGCCCTAAAAAAAGCAATTATGTGTAGGCTATGATACCACTTGATGCAGACCCCCAAACCTCTGGCTAGGATCGACTCAGGACTGTTCTTCCCCGAAACCAAATAATAGAATTAGTTCTTTCAGGACCTTACTGGAACCCCATGAATTCAATCCACAAGTCCTTCCATGAAATCCCAACTTTCGCGTTTCGGGGTTTCCAACGCAAAATGCCCTGGCTCCTTGTCCCCGGGATTTCTGAAATGCCGAACCCCGAAAGGGTCTAACGGTCCCCTGTCGTATCTGGGTTTCGGTAACTGAGAGTCTACGATTCTTGATCCCAAAAATCACTTGTCACGCCAATCCCCAAAATTTTATATGCCGAAATGATGAAATGGGCTCAGTGGCTCTGGCTCTGTTTTATTCCTCCGAATTCTTTCAGGGTTTCATGACTTCATGATTTCACAAGTCGGGACTCCCTGTCTCCCAACTACTGGTTTCTCGAACACCCGATATTTTGAAACGTCGAAATCTAACTATGACCACGGCCCTCTTTTGGGATTTCAAAATTCATGATTTTGCGATTTTAGCTGCAGACGGTTCCTGGTCCTCAACCTCCTGAATCCCTGAAATACCGAAAAGCCAAAATTCCACTCCAAGACATGTTGCCTTTTGACACTTCGGGATTTTCATTTCCAAGTGCCTGAATCCTTGTCAGTGGGATTGTCGGAATGCCGAACACCAAAATGTCGAAATGTCAATGCTAAAGGAAACTCAACCTTAAACTTGTGACTTCGGGGTTTTCAATGCCAAGTGCTTCGACTCCTTGTCATCGATGTTTCCGAAAAGCTGAACCTCGAAATGCCAAAATGCGGAAATTCTAACAGCGACTATGCTCTACCTTGAGCAGGCTCTTCTTCCTTTCCCTTGGAATATTTCTTGCTCCAAAAGGCCTCGACCTTTGTCTCCTCTGCGATGAAGCCTGTAGTCTTAGCTCCCGCATGTATTCTAAGAGGCATTCCTCCTCCTGAGATTTACTTCTCTAAACCTCAAAGGTTCCTTTGAACTATGCAATCGCTTGCAAGACCTTTGCATGAAATGGTTCTATCTCTTCTGAGCTTATCCGTGGATCTAACCTCAAAGTGTCTATGTCCCTTTCTCTCTTTGAAGGGATGTAAGTTCCCTCTATTAACTTCCTGCTCAAGCATGCTTTGTTGAGTCTATAGGGTGTTCAGTAATTCTATGAGTGTCTCACCTTGACACTTCACTCTCCAACATAACTCAAAAAGAGTCCTTCTATGCACTCTATGCACCAACTCAATGACCACTTGGCAAAGATTTACGGAACCCTCAGACATTTTGTCTTCCATGAACTCGAAACAGAGTTCCTCATGTGAACTCCTTGCACTCTCTCGATGCCCTCCTGGCAGAGCTCTATAGAACCTCATACATTCTTTCTTCTCTCCGAACTCAAAATAGAGTTCTCTTCAATGCACCCCGTGCATTTTCTCAATGCCCTCATGGCAGAGCCTTTACAGAACTTCAGACGTTTTGTCTTCCCTCTATGCCTCCTCTACATAGTTCGACCTCCAAGGTGTTCAACAACTTTGAGGCTTCCTCACAGAGTCAATGACTTCCTTTGGTGCACCCTCCTGGTACATCTTTGTCTAAATTCCGCAGAATTCAGAACTGCACTCCTTGCACGGGCTTATAGAACCCACATTGTTCTGTCATGCAACCTCTTGCATGAAGTCTCAAAGAACCCAAGCCTGAAATCAAAGAACTCACCAGACAAATAATCTTGTTTGTAACCTGGAAATGCAAACTAACACACATATACAACATATCCTAAACACATAAAGGCATTCATCAATAAAAACAGATTAATAGCAGGAAAAACTGCTCTGATTGTATTAATATGAAAATGCCTCTTTACAATGTGAGATCGGACTGCAACAGAGTCTCAGCTTCCTCTCCTCTCTCTATCCTCTTTCTCTACTCTACTCTCCCACTAATCTAAAAAACAAAATAAGGTCTTTTTACCAAAAGGGGGCTCCTCGAGTGCTTCCGTACATCCTCTCCAACTCTCATTAATTACAATGAATCACATTGAATGGGCCATCTAATCTGAATTGGATCTAGATCCCCATAAACGTTTCAACCATTAAGGCAACACAAACTACAACATACTCGAAGGCATGGCTTTAGCTCTACCACACATACAAACATTTAATACATTAAATTCAAATTTTAAATTTGAAAGTGAGAGGGTTGCGCCTCTCCTCTCCATTGAATGGGCGCTTGATGTGTCGGTTGGCTGGCATGTGGCTGGCTTGGAGCAATGCTCCTGCATAAAAAGGTGTTAGGGTACCCTATGTATGAAAATCCTTCGCTCCCAACCTTTCCTTTGCGAAGATTGAGTCCTTCCATTCGACACTCCATTTGGTCCCTTAGCTCATTTTTTCAATGGAGCTCGTACCCATTACTTATTTGGTAAAGAAAGGTCAATACTACTCAAGATATTTGCATCTAATTCGTGGAAAAAAATTCCTTATATATGTGCCTTTGAAAAATAGGGTTCTATGAGAAATTTATAAGGGTATTGCTTTCATCGAATAAAATTCTGCACCAACAATTTTCTTGTATTGGTGATGCTAACTGTTGCGAGGCGACCTCGTAGGGGTCCGATGTTGACATGCCCTGTGATGAATGCTTGTTCACATTACTTTTATGGTCTTGAATTTTGGGAGGGTTTCAGAGTCCAACGTTGGGGTAATATCTTGGTTCAAAACCTGTCGTCGTCACAACTCGATTTATACATGTATGTGTGTTAAGGAAGTCAATGTCATCATTTACTATGTTTAAATATGTTGTTTACTATAACTGTACTCTTGTTCTATTATAATTTGTTCTCATTCAAGGTACTGGAATAATTGCTAATGGTGGGATTTGTTGATGCGAGGACCCATTAGGGACTTGTTGCATGCTTCTCCCACGACCTAGATAACCACTCAGGAGGCAAGCGATAAAGAAAGAAAAGGGAACAACCACCAATGCGAAAGTTAAGTATTCTCTGGTACATTCCATTAATAATAATTATCACTTTTGTTGGTGTTCTATTGCTTCCTGTAAATAATTTACTGATTCTCGTAATTGATAACTCTTTCAGGCCTGTGTACACACAAGGTCTCCAGAGCTTCCTCTTCATCTTCAACATAAAGGTATCTGAGTTCCTTTTTCCGTTAACTACTCAGGAGACCCAACAAACAGGATTACAAATTTTGGTCTGTGAGCATTTGATAAAGGCGCCATCTCTAATCTTCAGTTTAGGTTCGACAATCATGAGTAATGATAATTCGAAGGTTTTCCTATGGTAATTTCTTTCTGATTTTAAATGAACACTGTAATGGCTATTGTATTAATCAAAACATTTCACTGTTCGGATGTATCTCAGACTGGCACTTGGTCATTAAGGCCGTCATTTAAGTTTTCCTTTAAATCTCTGTATTATTCGAATCTTACAGTTATAAACAGTTTTGGAAGGATTATCTATGATTTGAAGGACTGTTTTCTTAAAACGAATTTCTTTCTTTTGCTCAGGCATTCCGTATTACCTCAATGAGTCTATAGTATTCCTATTTTTCTTTACTGTTAGGGTCGAGGTATATCCGGGTCAAGTGTTAAGATATGTCTTGTGGATGCTTACTTATATATATATATAT
>SNQJ01S0009399.1:34819-53462 GCA_010110895.2 Picea sitchensis | reverse complement strand
TGTAGGGTAATTCTGTCTTGCTAGTAATAGTTTGCACTTTCACATTCAGGATGCTTATACCGAGGCTTGATAATACATTATGTCATTTATAATTCTCATTGTTGCAGAGGTTTATTTTCCATTCTAATGCATACAGTTTAGTTATTGTAATAATACATAAGAATATATGTGTAGATATGTTTTCTCTTGATCCTATTTACTTTCGGATCCATAGATATATAATTAAAACTTCAAACTGAACTCTATGTATAAATTCTTACAGCAAAAATAATGACTTACAAGGTATAAAGACTTACAGAAATACAACAACCCCAATTTGTCCTAACAATAAATAAATAAAAAAGAACAACTCTAGTATTCAATCAAACTTTGACTCAACCATAAACGTCATTCAGCATTAGATTTGTAAGGTATGCTATCAGATTCATACATCATTCATTTGGATAGATTTTTCCCGGGAGTATTAAATCCATACCAAATTTAATAGTCGCACTACAACTGTGACTGAATCATTCAACAAAAATGGGAAATAATTCGATTCAAATTCAATAAATACATCACATCAGATATAAGATCATCCACGCAGAGAGGTATAGGAGACATATCTAAACCGGTTAGCGGGAAGTCAAAGGGAACAACCACATTCCTCCCAACCGTAGAATAAGGCAATCAAAAATCACTTGCCCCAATTATATGTGTAGATATGTATCCTTTCGTTACCTTGTTACTCTGTGTCTACGCCCCCGAATAGTTCCCTTAAGGCCCTATTTATTTACAGTGAAGAGTATGTTATTATCCTTCTTGGGGTGGAAATCATCATTCAGTAAAAAGAAGCAATATTAATCATGGGTGAAGTTGATGAATAGTGATAAAATATTTCCTTTCTGTACTTTCTTGGTTTAAATTAAAATTACTGGCATATTCATTTTGATTTTCTTCCGGTAATGTCTGCATTGATTTTTTTACTGTCAATTATTACTAATGATGGGACCCATGTAATTTGTGAGGGTACCAATTAGGAAACCTTGGTCTCCTCCTCCCCTTTCGATCTGGAGAGTTACTCGGCTCACTGCGGCAACGAAGGGTATCAAACTCCTCCAATGAAAGTTAAGTAATTCTTCAACTATTCCTTTCCCACTTTTACTCGTTTTTAATTTACTGCACTTCTGTTGAACAACTTATTAATGGTGTTTCTCGCAACTCTATAAAGGAGCTTTGACCATGCGAGGACACACATGGAGATTTTATTCTGTCACCCGCATAAGAGGTACTCAGGTTCCATCCTTCCCATTCCAAGAAGGCCTAGACGGTTACTAGTAAAAGGATTCAACTAAGGAGCTATCTCTGTAATAGAGATTGGTTCGTTGTATGAAAGTCTTTATCCCCGTGCTTCTCTTCACAGTTGAGCCATAGATTCGAATTTTAAAGTTTGTATAATTGGCCGAAGATTAATTTGGATTCTTGGTAGGTATTATCTCGAGCCTTATTAAAATCGAAAAAATATGAGGTGATCTTCCTTCGTATACTAGGATTGTTTTCCTCGACATTTTTTTTCAATGAATAAATGTGAATATTAAATCTTATTTCCATTCCTGTAGTCTTACCATAATTCGTTTTGACACTGTAGATCCTAGGTACACATAAAAGAGTACCAGAAGTAAAAATAAAACCTTGTATTTACTATGGTGATGTTTATTCTGGATCTATAATAGTTTAGACCAACCTTTCCCTTTTGTTTCAATCCGAGTGCACTCAAAGTTTTCTGGGACTGATACCTTGTTTCCGATCATTCAAATTTTTGAGTTATAAGTTCTTGTCAAATTCGATGCTAACGGAGTCTAAGTCATAGGTACTAAGATGATTCTGAGACTATCAGTGTAACCTATCTTGTGGATATGACTTTGTAATTAAATCTGTAACATTTTCTTTATATATACATATATCCAAGTTACCAATATATATATGTAACTATAGCCATATTCTTATTTATGTAGTGGTTTGGTATAAATGCTAGAAGATTTTCCTTTACTTATTCAATAAAGACACAAGTCTTCTGCAATTGTATGCTACCAACTCTTTGGCACCCACGTAAGGATTGATGAATGAACATTTACATGTATATATATATATACATATATTCATAGCTACATGCATATCATTTTTTTATATTTTGCGAAACCCTTAACATAGCAATCGTTCGTCCCAATTTGGGCTTTTTAATCTATGCAAGATAAAAAGGAGTATAATACTCCAAAAAAATTCTTTCCAGATTTCTTTTGAGGTTCATAGAGATTGAAACTTCACTACAAAAGTTGAATACTTAAAAGCGTATGACTCATGATGATCTCATGACACATGGAATATTTTCAGGACTTGTACTATCGGGACATGTATGGTTAATTTATTGCTTCAAGCAGAACGGATTTTTTCTTGGCACAACTAAAACACAGTAGTTTTGTAATATTTCTTACTGTCTAGATTTGGCTCTATTTTCACTAAAGATAAATTCATATATTAATATATTGATTCTATTACTACAACAAAAAACCTGCAGAAATCACTATCGATACATTCAGTAATAAGCTAGGTTGTTTCTACAATAGACAGTATAATATGATCAATAGCTACAGTATTTAATCGAACCAGATTATTTTTATCATGATGAATCTATAACAACTCTGTAATTCCATCTAATACAATTGAGAGTAAGATAATCATCTAGGATAGTAAACGTATTCAATTTTTCAATGACATAATCATAAAAGGAGGAAGTAGAAGAACATATATGAATTAGTTCATGGGAAACAAAGGGAATAAGCACATTCCTCCCAACCTGAGAATAGGACAACCAAATCACTTGTCCTATTTACCGCCTAGCCTAACCATGAATCCATGAGGGCGAACTTGAAATATCCTCTTCAACAATGCTTTCTTCTCTCTCCATTTGTCTCCTTACCTCACACTTAATATTGAGTTTTCATAATAACAAGTACACGGTAATTCTCTTTTCCCAACATACTAGGTAGCATCCTACCTCCTCACATATGTTATATATCGAAGATTAATCTTGCCTAGGTATTTTCCCCCCCTTGGGAAAATTTCGCAACTTTCCAAATCCCTAATTTTCAGGGGCTGCCAATGGCCAAATTCCTGGTTTTCCACTTGTAACAATTAGCCATGAGGTAGTTCCAACATGTTTCCCACTCATGGAATCATCGTTAGTTGATTTCAACATGGTTGTTCCATTTTTCCTCCTACAATTAATTATAGAATATTTTGTATCATACAAGTGTCACATTCAAGTAGTTGGTTGGGTCAAATCATATCTCTGCCCAATAGTCATAAATCAATAATTACAATTTATCAAATTCAAAATTCAAAATTTCTATAAATGGAAAAAAAATTCCAAATTCGAATTTACTAAAAACAGAATAAATTTATAACAAATTTGAATTTCAGAAATACTTTATTTTTCGGGATGTCACAGTAACAATCATCCCTAAGGTAGTTCCAACATGTTCCCCTTTCATGGAGTCATGGTCATTTGATTTTAACATGGTTGTTCCATTTATCCTCCTGCAATAATTATAAAATATTTTGTTTCATACAAGTGTCATAGTCAAGTAGTTAGTTGAGTCAGATCAGATCTCTCCCCAATAGTCATAATCATTAATTACAAATAACCAAATTCGAAATTCGTAACTTCCATAAATGGAAAAAAAATTCCAAATTCGAATTTACCAAAAACAAAATAATTTTCCTATGAAACTACAAATTCAAAAATAATTTATTTTTGGGGATGTCATACTAAGGTCCTTTAAGAAATAAGGCCCACGCCTTATTGTGTGCCCCTTATAATCATCGTGAGTGACTGCCACAGTCTTCCCTCACGACATCGTGGGTTTTCTCGAACTAGGTAATCGTTAACCTATAGTTCAAGCCACGACGAGAGTGCTAGTAGGTTGTGGTAGGGCTTCTTTCCACACCTCTCCCTAAATGTCTCTAGTAGTCATGCGTGACCCCTCTACTCCACATGTGAGTCTGGTCGGCAAGCTATCGTCAACTTGCATCATCAACGAATCATGTCAAAAATAAAATCCATAATCATAACATCTATTCAGATGCACATAAGTCATATATATACAACAATGAAACTCCAATAGTCCACTGCTTGACTCGATCCAGATTCCAAGTGTGTCATCGATGCCTCTGCATCCTTAAGGTCCAAAATCCTGCACACTTAGGAGAACCGAGTCAATAGCACCTGTCTATATCAATACAACAAAATAACATGTCATCTTATCCATAATGCCTCATAATCATAATCAAATTGCCAATAGTATAAAAAGTCGGATCACTTGCAAGCAAGTGTCCTCCAAGAATAAGTTCTCTCAGTGTGGGCAAGAGCAGGATGTTACATATGATAAAATGCAAATCCCTTTTAGAAGGTGGGGTTTCACGGTGAAGTGAAATTCATTCCCTACAATCTCAAATACCACCACATAGATGCAAGATAAGGTGGAATGTGGATTGCTTCTAAATGTTGTAATCGAGAAGGATTCAACCATCCTCCATCTATTTATAGAAAGAAATGAGCCCTTTTTGATAAAGAGGAATACCTTCCTTGTCTTGAACCTTAACCTTAACTTCATCAATTTCATCACAACTCTCAACCTTGAGTCTTACCCATTAATGCCTTAACAAATATTTGCATACATCCATGGAGAAAAACTTGTTAATAATTGGAAAATTATAATTAAACATGCTTGAATAGATTTTAACTCTTTATCTTTCCATCTTGTATATAAAGAGAAGACCAAGGAAGCTAAAGTACTCTCAAAATTTTGAAATACAAATGGAAGTGAGATCTTTAGTCATCTAAGAGAAAGTGGAAGGCCATTCCACTTAATATCTTCATACATATTTCACATAATTAGGGGTCACATAAAATATAAGCATCTAAATGTATTTCACTAATGAATTATTTATAGACATATCTAAGAACATGTTTTTGATGAGAAAACACCACTTTTCTTATTGATGATATTGCTTAAAAAGATCATGATAAAATTTTGATTTTTCATTGAAAAATGTTAATGGAGAAAGATATACTTTGAACTACTCATATATGATAATCCTTATGTTTAAGAATCCCTGTGTTTAAAAAAATATCTGAAATGTGAAAACAAATATATTTTGAACTACTCATATATGATAATCCTTATGTTTAAGAATCCCTATGTTTAAAAAAATATCTAAAATGTGAAAACAAATCTTAATAATGTAATTTCGTTTATTAATAAAATTACATTTTCTTTTCAAAAAAATCTTTATGAAAGGTCCATAAAGATTACTATCTTTTCAACCTTATTAAACATGAAAAAAATGGCACATGATCATGGCATGTGGTTGGGAATCCTATCATAGAATCCAATGAGATAAATTCCCACAAGTTATAAGGAATATTAGAAAAAGGTGTGCATAACCCTTGCTTCCTATTGAATTGTTTGAAATTTGCGCAAACAATATATTGTTTCTTATATTTATCCACGATGGAAAGGATGTATGACTGTTAAAATAAATCTTATATTTATCCACGATGGGAAGGATGTATGACTAGTATAAATAGTTTCAATGTTTTGTACATGTTAAAATGATTTATTTTATTGCATTAATGTACCTCCGAGATAAGCTTGTTTTCCCATGTTTACGAAAAATACGTAGTTTCCCAAAGTGGAATTTCAAGTTATTATGCAACAAATTTTTTTGACGTTTCACATGATTATTGTTAGAGAATGCTTGGGAAAATACTCTTCATTTTTCATTATTACTTTTATATGGTTTTAATGCATATACATCTTAATATTTGGGATGGAAGTACATCGATGTTCTCCATTTTAAAATATTTTTTTCAAACTCTTAATTACGTTGCAACTCGGTACATCATCTATTATTTTATTTTTGGGCTTAACATTGTCAACTTTGTTTTTCTCTCTTACACACTCATTTCCCAAGGCTTCACATTATTAGTGCGTACTACATTTTTCGCGATATTGCAACTGGTAAATCATAGTTTATGACATAGGAGATAGTTTATGACATAGGAGAGATACAAGAAATATCATAAGGTTCGACCTACTTTCACACGCAACATTTTACAAGAGAAACTTAAAAAATTTCATAAGATCAAATCATTGTACTCATGTCCATATGTGATAAAAATAGGTCATTGAGACTCAAGAACACAACAAGTCACTATAGTGATGTGAAAGTATCATACTCAACCTTATGTGCCAAATGGAATATGAACAAAAATAAATGCAAAGTAAATGGGAGTATACTCTAATAGGAACCAAATATTGATACATTATTATGCAATATGAGGAAAAAAGTAGGGAGTCACTAATCACCATAACATAGTTACCAAATTGATGATAAGTGTGATCTCAAAAGTGAGAACTCTAGCTCTAAAATCCATTTTTTTTGAGTCAAAAAAACCCAAATCAACATTCAAATCGAAAGGTAGTGTTATTGGTAGCACCTTTTGCAACCATGGCCTTAAAAACCTCATAATATTGTATAAAAAGACCTTAAAGAAAAACCCTAAAACAAAAAATTGGCACAAAAACACCCTTTTTACTTTTCAAGGTAAAAATTACAACTTCTTTGAAAGAATGACCTTCACAACCTACATCATTGTAAAAATATCGTTAAAAATCAACTCGAAAATAAGAATGTTATTCTTGTTAAAATCATTTTCTTAAAATATATTTAAAACTATATAGAGAGAGAGTTTTGACATAAAGTAGGTTTGATTAATTTTAAAAATGCCAAAAATTTAGAAGTTGGAAATTAATCCAAAATCTCTATCTGACACGATGGATGTAACCCAAATTATTGTTATATATGACCCAATTTACATTTGACTAGTAACATAAATTTGTCCTTTGATCCACCTTGGCACACCGTTTGAGCCAACTTGGGACATTGGTAACACAAATTTGTCGTTTGAGCCGCCTTAGCAATTGAGCCACTTTCCCCGTTAAAAACATATAGAACTAAGAATTGAGCCAATTGTGTTCCTTGAAAAAATCACCGTCGTTATGATTCTTGAATTGCATGGTTGGTGTTATAACCCTAAATTGCACCACACATGCTTACCTGGCATCAGGCCAACTCATATCCCTTCATTGCCAAAACATCTACTGAGAAACCTCTTTGAAAATCCTCTTGGGTGAAGGTACACGCACCCTAACCCACTAGTGCATGCGAGTGAATGCTGGCAGGCCTACTACAGCCCGCGTTTACCTAACAAAGCACAAAAACAGGAAAGTTGTTGATGGGAAAAAAAGCTATGGGTCAGTTAACTGAAACTCCCGGCCATGCATGGCCGAGTGTTCATCCAAAACCCTAGCTCCTTCTAGCCTATAAAAGAAGGGGTAGGGGTACCATTTAGAGAAGGAAAATTATAGCAAAGAAACTCTGCCCATTTGCCAAATCCATTTGTCCCGACCCTTTAGCCTTTCCTAGAGCCTAAGGAGAATTAACGCAAAGCAGTTGGAGGACAAAAGAAGAGGAGGAGCCCAGGATCAGGATCAAGGAGTGGTGGCCGATCTCGACTTTGATTGTAAGTTGATTCATTTTGAAAATAATAAAAAGAATACTTTTCCCATCCCAATGCATGAGTTATCTATGATTTGTGTAATTTATGCTTAATCTCTAACCCCCAAGTAGAAAAATAGCATGCATGTGTAGTGTTTTGTCTTGATTGTAGGTTAACTTTGGAAGGAGCAACACAAGTAAGAGGGCAAAGCGCAACGGAGGATCTACACCAAACATCAGTAAAAAGGTTAGTAGTTCCCTTCCATGCATGTGTCTTGAAAGAGGGGTTTAAGTTTTGGGTGGTAGGTTAAAAGGTCATTTCTTTAAGGTCAAAATCTGCATGCAAATCTGACCCTAGTTTGCTAGTCCGTAGGGTATTATTTCCCAACAACAAAATTGGTGAATCCACTGGAGAAGATACTCTTTAGGGTTTCCGGATTTAGTTGAGGTTTTTGGGTAGTTTAAAGGATTAGATTTTTTGTTTCTTTGTTTCTTTGTTTTCTGTTAGCTCAGAACTAGTAGGGAACCTGGTTCTTTATACTAGTTTTTCCTTGACTATTGCTTGACGATAATTATTGGGACACACAGAGGTACATGCGGTCTGCAGAAGGCCTGCACGCGTGTAACTTGTGCCCTAATCTTCTACAACACGCGTGTGAACGCTAGCTGTAGAGGTTTCAGTAGCGTGTAGGAGTCAGAGAGCTTAAGAGGCAGTCCCCCTCTTCCCTGTCAGAATTAGACATTCTCAGGGGGCTTTCTAGATCCTGTCTGAGTCTTGCTGGTTCACCGTATTGTCTCAATTTCCTTTATTGCATTTTTTATTTTTTGCAATTATATTTCTTTTCTGTTAAAAAAGAAGCATCCAAGCCTTTAAGAGACCCTAGTTGTCAATACCAGAGGCCTCTTCTAGGTATGGGCTACTTGTGTTTAGTTTTGTCTTACAGTTTATACATACACGCAGCCTATGCAAGTGCAGCCCGTGGGTACCCGCGCTCTGTTGTAGGTCAGCACACGTTTGCACACGTGTTGTTTCAGTGACAGTAGCGTGCTTGATAGGCTGCCTTTTAGTCAGGGTGGGGCAGTCATCCCCTCCTGTGGTGAGAAGTGTTCCTCTCAGGTGTTTGAGTCTAGGGTTGCACAGTCAGTAGGTTAGGGCCTCTTATCCTTAGCCTATTTTTTCTTAGTTGATATTTGATAGAAAAGATAAAAAAGAAAGATTTTGTTTCATAATTTTTAGACAAGCGGAAGAATTTGTGCTTTTTGGTTGCCATTATGTGTCTTTGCTTTGATTCTTTGCGATCTGCGCTTTAATCTAGAATTTTGTTTTTTTTTCTTGGTTTTGTGCTTGTCGACATTTTCCCTTTGTTGCTTCATTTAGCACTTGAATAAAAAAAAATATATATCTCTTTTTCATTTTCTTCTTTGTTTGAAGATTATGGTGTTGCATCAATAGCTAGGGAGAATTCTTTTTGTTCATAAGTTTTTGCAGTGCATTTAGAGCATAAATAGCTCATAGTTGAGCAAAAATTCCTTTATGTTTGCTACATGAAATCTTAGCAAAATTGAAAAGAAAAAAAGAAGTATTTCTTTGTGAAAAGTTGTTGATTTTTGCATTCAGTAAAAGTTTTTTGTTTCCATCATTTTTCATTCATTTCGCTTTGAGTGTTTACACATCATCAGTTTCACCTTCATATCGCGTGACGTTTTAAAAATCCCATAAAAGCAATGCTAATTTAAAATCTATTAGACTTTTTGTTTGTAGGGTTCATATACTAGCTCAAGACTAGGGCCTTGGATTAGGTTGGAGAGGAAACTCTCCAAGGCCACTCAAACCAAACATTGGAGTGTGTGATAGGGAGTGTAGAAGTCCAGTTTTGTGGAAGTTATCCGGGGCCCCCCTCTAACACAGGGGATAAACACGAGGTCGCGTGAGGAAAGGTAGTGGAGATAACCCCTCCAAAGTCGAACCAAGCGTAGTGGAGAACACATATCGAGGATTTGTTTTGGGATTCCATCGTTTGCATTTTCCACGGGGCTTCGTGGGTCTCGAATTCGTTCGAGGTCCTCAGTTGTCTTCTGGACCATTTTCTCTCGATATCCTTGACAGGTTTCGGGCTTGATACCCTGCTCATTGTGGTCTACCTGACTATCGACTGTACCCGCCTGGTGACTATCCGCGTGCTGGCAAACTAGTTGCCAATTTTTTTTAGGGACATACACAGGTGATTGCAGGGGTATACCGCAGTACCTAAGACAGACATCGGGCCATGCTTCGCAGAGTATACCTGGAGGGTGCTTCCCTTTTCGATTTGCACTTGCACCGGTAAGTTGCTCTAGTGTTGGTTGTTGTAACTGTTCTTCAAAATAGTTAGTGATTGCTTGTCTTATCTCTTAGGGGCTTCTTTTTTAGTGTGTGTTACTGTTTGATCGTGTAGAATACCTTAGCGTGTCTTGGATCTTCTCACACAGTGGAGGATCCAGAGCTCCGCCAGTCACGAAGGCTTCTAGGCCTGTCGTCGGTTATACTGGAGCCACCCCCGCCACCATTGAGGCAAAAGCCAGACCAACAAGGGTCTTTTGAAGCAACCGGGTTACAAACCATTGTGCCCGAACAACTCCCAGAGGAATCAATCGCTAATATTGGCTCGGTTGAAACCCCAACCACTGATACTTGGCCATCGGTCATTGTACTGATCCAATTTTATGAACGCCTATCAGTGCCTCACACAGTTATGGAACCAAACGTTGTTACTTCCTCTGGGAATTCTTCCATTCCCACCACCATTGTCACCACAGGAGAAGCATCTCCTAACTTGTCGTCATTGGTCCAAGCCACTATGGTCTCGGCCGCAACTACGTCGCACAGTGGATCGACCGCATCTATCACGGCGGCCTCACCTCCCTTCACACCTAGTGTGACATGCCCTTCATTCTCATACAGTATGCCTAGTTCGGGTACAAGTCTTGCACTCACTTACTCCACTTTACAGACTTTGGGTCTGGGGGCAAGGAGCTCTAAAGCTCCTCTACAAGGTCAACTTGGGGGAATTCCTGTCCCTTTTAATGCTTTTCCTTATGCTAGAGGTCATATCTCTCCTTCGTCCCCTTTGCTTGGTGGTCTGCATTAGCAGTCCGCCGGGCAACCTGCACACACGAGTTCATTTGGAGCCGAGAGTCAAGGAAC
Organism: Picea sitchensis; assembly: GCA_010110895.2. NCBI lineage: Eukaryota > Viridiplantae > Streptophyta > Pinopsida > Pinales > Pinaceae > Picea > Picea sitchensis. The sequence goes on along the minus strand of SNQJ01S0009399.1, from coordinate 42,676 downwards.
ACCTGCGCAAACTCTGTCGATAGGTTCGTCACTATTTGTTTGGAATGGGACGTTTGGTAACAACACTTTCGCATCCACTTCTTTCTCATTTGGGGGCACTCCCATCTTTGGACAATCTACTCCAGCGCAAGGTATTATTCCTACGTCGGGGGCACATATAGCAGGACCTTGGAACTTAGGAAAAGGATCCGTTCCCTTTTCTGGAATGTCATTCTAGGGTAATTCTTTCCATAGTCAATGGAACCCTGGACAGACTTCCATGCCTCTCCCATCAGGACCGGCATGGGGTAATCCTTCCCAAAGTCCGTCAAACACGATGAACGCCCAACATCCTATGTCCTTTATGGGGAATCAGCCAATGATGTCTCCACAGATGCAAAATCCTTACGCTGGTCAGGGCCATGGTTTCTACCAAAACCCGAACCAGTAGCCAAACTTTTCCTGGTAGCTTGGTGCCAGTCAAACTCCAGGACCCTTTTTCCCAGGCTATCAACAACAACCCAAACTACCATTCCTGGCGACGTTACACTTGCCAGATTTGACAAGGCTGTTAAATGATCCTATTTGTCACAATCCATGTTGGCCTCCTATGCCAACGAAGTTGCTTTTGGACATTCCAAAGTTCAACGCCAAGCCTAACGAAGATCCAGGTGATCACGTGACTACCTTCCATCTTTGGTGTTCATCTAACTCATTGAAAGAGGACTCCGTCCAGTTGCGATTGTTTCAATGCACTCTTATCGAGAGTGCCGTGAAATGGTACATCGAGCTTGATGGCTCACGATACTCTTCTTTTGGCTAACTGGCGATGGCCTTCCTCAACCATTTCCAGTTACCAGTGAGATACGATGTTGGCGCAGAGCTTCTTGCTAATTTCGAACAGACGACAACGGACCATATCTCTGATCATATTCAAGAATGGAGATGCCGAAAGAGTCTAATCAAAGTACCAGTCCCACCAGCATTCCTGCTAGAGTGGTTCCTTAAGTCTTTAGTCCCACAATTATCCAAAGACGTCGCGACTTCAGGAGTTTTCTCCGAAGAAGATGCCATCATGAGAGCTCAATAGTTTGAGCTCATCTATTCTCATTCTAGTTTATTGTACAACATCCTGCTGGATGCACCATGATCGATACTGGATAAAACTAGATAGAGAGCTGGACCACATGCCGATGGTATTTTTGGTTCAGCACAAACCAAGCCTGCTGAGCAATTGACAAAGCAATTGCAACAGTTATCTATACAACACTCAGTGGCCAGCCAGACTACTGCTTTGGCTGCTCCTCCTACCCAAACATCATAAGTACACTCCGTGCAGACGACTAACCCAAAGGCCACCCAGCAGCCTGAAGGGAAGAAAAAACAATGAAAGAAGAGTAAGGGGGAGAAAAAACCCACTGATAATGCTAGCAAGGGCACCATGGAAAAATGAAAGGCGAGGTATCCATGCAATTTGTGCACAGAAGACCACCCAACCCATCTTTGTCCTCGACTTGCAGAGGCCCAAAAGTTTGTCACACAGCAACAACAAGCCGTGTTGACTAATCCCTTTCAGCATGGGCAAAATTTAACTCAAGCCTCTACAAGTGCCGAAGGGGGAAACCAAGAAACCTGCCCTCCTCTGAACAATTCCTCGGCTACGAACGTATATATGGTTAGGGGTGATGCCTTAATAACGACTAGAGCACACGACTATAGTAAACCAAGTGCCTCTGAGAAGGGTAAAGAAGATGAGATCCCATCTCTTCCTCTACAGATTGAGAAGATGTTGGGTGAAACAATCACACGCATCCCAAGAGGTGCATTTAAGAAAGCTTCTCACAATCCAAATGCAAGGGCCGCCCAAAATTACTTTGTGGTGGAAGATTTATCACAAACCCCTTGTGCGATGTCCGCTTTGGAGGTCCTCCAAAGCTGCCCTGCTCAGAGGAAAGCCTTCTTGACTGATTTAGGCTCTACTGAGACTTGTAACTCGAGTACCATCATGTTAGATATGACTGACTTGAAACCTCGTCTGCCTTACCACGTCACGTTTCAGATAGTAGTGGCTCATCACACAAAAACTTTTACACGGAATATATTCCGCAAGGTGGTCGATGAGGGCGCTTCGACTTGCATTATGTCGTTAGCATGTTGGAAATCCATTGGTCAACCCGCTTTGTCTCCATCACCTACTCTCCTCATTGAATTCGACGGTCATTCTTTCCGACCACATGGCATCGTTCCTTATTTCCCTGTGCAGTTAGGAGGGAAGACCGTGTGCATTGAAGTAGAGGTGGTCGATGCTCCCCTCGACTATAACCTCTTGTTAGGTCAGAGTTGGACTTATGCTATGCAAGCTGTGGTTTCTATAGTTTTCCGAGTCTTGTTGTTTCTAGATGAGGGTCGGATAGTGACCATTGATCAATTGTCCTTCTCTAGACCTGACCCAGCTTTGGGGGCATCCACGGTTCCCATGATAGACAATCCTCAACTAGGTGTCGTTAATGTGGGAGTTGGTTTGTGCCCATCCTTGATGGGTACCTTTGATTACCCACCTCCTCATAACGATGTCAAGTTCATATCCAATCACCACAAGGCTGAGACTTTTCACGTTTCGTCGTTTCGCACGACTTACTTTGAGGATCCGTGGAGTCTTCCTTCCCTATCAGCCATGATGGATGAGACAGGGCACTTCAGCATGTCCATGCCCTTGTCAGCTGTTGAAGTAGCGTACTCTTTAGTCCAGCAAGCTTTAGATAAACCTAATCCGACTACCGCACAAGAGTTGGATCCACTTCCAGAGCCTATTTGGGCCCAGGGTTCTCTTGCTACCACCGATTCGTTAGACTTAGTCTTGCCTTCTATGAAGTACTCATCGAAGCAATGACTAGTCTGGACACACCTTGGGATGATCTTCATCACAGATCATATTTCCTCCCAGAGTTACACCGAATCGAGGCAGGAGAATTCACTATCACCATGACGGGAGATCAGCTTTGTCCTATTCACCTCTTAGCTACATAGGAAATTTATGCTGAGGGAAATATGGCGACTATTGCTGAAACCATACCTATCAACATCTCCCGCAACACTGGCATCGTGGAGAATGTCTTCGTCGGGGAAGATTTCTCCCCCGAAGAGATTCATATTTACATGGATCTTTTCAAAGAATTCCGTGACATTTTTGCCTGGTCTTATGAGGAAATGCCAGGTATCGATCCAAAAATAGTTGAACATGAAATCACAACATATCCCAATGCTAAGCCTGTTCGACAAAATCTTCGTCCAATCAATCCTAAGAAAGAAGCAGCCATTAAACTTGAGGTTGAGAAATTGCTCAAGGCAGGGTTCATTTACCCTATTCATTTGACTCAATGGGTGTCAAACTACATGCCAGTCGATAAAAAACAAGGCACGATTCGTGTATGTACTGATTTCCATGATTTGAACAAGGCATGTCCAAAAGATAATTATCCAACCCCATTCATTGACCAAATCATTGATGAATGTCCTGGTTGTGAAGCCTTTTCGTTCATGGATGGTTTTTCGAGCTATAATCAAATCCAAATCAAACCTGAGGACCAACACAAAACGACATTCATTTGTCCGTGGGGTACATTCGCCTATCATAAGATGCCTTTTGGCCTCAAGAATGCTGGAGCCACTTTCCAGTGGGCCATGTATTTTGCATTCCACAACCTCAAACATATAGTTGAGGCCTATATAGATGATTTGGCATCACGCTCTCGCAAGTGAAAGGATCATCCTATGCACCTCAGACTAATCTTCGAACACTGTCGCTACTTCAGGATTCGCTTGAATCCCAACAAGTGCAGCTTTTGCGTCACGTCAGGATGTTTGTTAGGTTTCATTGTGTCAACAACAGGGATCATGGTGGATCCTCTTAAGGTGGAGGCAATAATCCAGTTGCCCCCCCCCATGCAAAATATTACAACTTCAAAGTCTTCAAGGCAAGGCGAACTTCTTACGACGCTTCATCGCCAACTATGCCGAAATCACCAATGGATTTATGCGTTTACTTAAGAAAGATGTTCCCTTTTTTGGGGACGAAACCACTCAATTCTCTTTTGACGCATTAAAATACGCCCTCACAACCGCGCCTCTGCTACGACCACCTAATTATAACAAGGATTTCCTATTATATCTGGTTGCCGCAGAGTCAACTATAGGCATGGTTTTAGTTCAAGAAGATGATTTGTTTTCCGAATACATAATCTATTATTTGAGCCAAGGCCTCGTAGGACCGAAACTTAATTATTCCCATCTCGAAAAACTTGCGTTGGCAGCAGTTCATGCTGTGCAATGGTTCCGTCACTATGTTTTGTTTTGCAAGACCACCGTCATTGCTGTCGTGAATCCATTCCAGTACATGTTGACATGACAATTTATCGGCAGAAAAATCAGTAGATGGATGGTCATCCTCCAAGAATTTGACTTAGACTTCGTTTCAGAAAAGTCCAAGAAGTCATTGGTCTTCGCAGAACTTATTTCGGAGCTTCTAGTTGAGTCAGGTGACGTTGTGCCTGAGGAATCGCCTATCTGGGGGGATATGTTTTTGATTGAATCTTCAGACCCCTGGTATAGAGATATTGATCTATCTCCAGACTTTGAAGTGCCCTACCTCTGCTTCTCGTGACGAGTGTCAACGGATACGCCATTAGGCTAAGAATTATCTCATACTCAATGATACATTGTATCGAAAAGGTGTAGACTGCATCTTGTGTTGATGTCTCACTCATGAGGAGGCCGTCATAGTGCTCAACGATTGTCATATAGGAGCTTGTGATGGTCACTTATCTACGTTGGAAACAACCCAAAAAATTTTACGAGCAGGTTACTTCTGGCCCACACTTATCAAAGATTGTATTGAGTCGGTCAAGAAGTGCCATCCGTGCCAAATCTTCTCTCAGAAGATGAGGGCAAATCCAGCTCCTATGTTACCTGTCATCACAGTTGGTCCCTTCACTAAGTGGGGGATTGATTACACTACATGAAACCCCCTGTCAACAAGGGGGCATCGCTATATCATTGTAGCTGTCGACTATTTCACTAAGTGGGTCGAAGCTATGCCAATGTTTAAAGATGATGGAGAAACCGCAACTCTCTTCTTATTCAACCAGATTATAGCACGGTTCAGCATCCCGAGATAGATTGTCACTGACCATGGCAGTCACTTTCAGAATCAAATGATGTCCAAATTAATATCAAAGCTTGGGTTACGGCAAGAACATTCCTCACATTACTACCCCCAAGCCAATGGGCAGGTGGAAGCTGTAAACAAAACCCTTAAAACTATTCTACAACAAACTATCAACTCAGCCAAGTCAAATTGGCATTTGATGTTATACTCGGCATTATGGGCTTACCGAACATCTATAAAGACTGCAACCGGTTTCTCACCTTTCCAACTGGTTTACGGGTTGGAGGCGGTCTTGCCCATCGAATGTCAAATCCCATCTCTGAAATTGGCAGTACAGTTATTGCCAGACACTTCTCCGCTTGAAGAACGGTTAGTACACCTTGAGAATCTTGGTGAACAGTGTCGCGATGCGGCTTTGGCCAACAAGGCTCATAAACATACGGTCAAGTGTCAATATGATAGGTTCGTTCATCCTCAGGTTTTTTCTGAGGGTGACCTTGTCCTGGTCTATGACCAAGATAAGGACCCCCTAGGGGCAGGAAAGTTTAAACCCATGTGGTTCGGACCCTTCATTATTAAGGAGGTTTTAAAAAAGGGCGCTTATCGTTTGGTCGATTTTGAAGGGAATGCTTTGGCAGCGCCTAGAAATGGGCTCTACCTCAAGAAGTATTACTCATAGAAAGGTCACCGTGGGTAACTTTTTGTAACATATGTATAGTCTTTGTACTATTACTTTTTTACATTTCTTTTAAAAACTGTTATGGACATGTCATTGATGTTATCTTTCGTCAATATGGCAAATGTCAAGTGAGTCTGAGGTGTTCGTTGGGTATGCGGACGGTGCTAGTCGACACATGCGGAGGCTTGCCTTCGCAGCTTGGGTAATATTTACACCACAGGGTCAGTTGTTATCTTCCAGAGGTATATGCTTAGGGGCCACCACGAATAATGTTGTTGAATATAGTGCAGTTATTAAGTTGCTTCGTGACACTTTGTCATTGGGTATCTCTCGTCTCCGGGTCTATCTAGACGCTCAATTGGTTGTGTCGTAGCTAAACAGAATATACCGGGTGCATGACCCAACTTTACACCGACGATTCCTTAGAGTACATCTCTTGGAATGCAACTTTGATTATATCACATATTTTCATGTTCCTAGGAGTTTAAATCAAATCACAGATACTCTAGCTAATCACATTTAAGATTGGCATCTTGCTCACATATAAGAAGATCGTGAACATAAACATGTAAATATATTCTTGTACACATAATCAATAAGACACAAAAAGAGATAAAAACCATATATAAACATCATAAAATCCTCAGAGTACATAGATGGGCGCAAGCGCCTCAAAAGTGGGAACAGTAATGAGTCACCGAGCTTATGCCCTCAAAACATATATACAATAAGGTGCTCGTGGCACATAAAAAGTCTAAAAGTCTGCTCAGGGCCTATGGGACTTGTTATAATCATCTACAACGCGGGCTAAATGCCTAAACAATCAGACCCATGTCCAAGGTACCCCCACAACATGAGTTTGCATGGACGATGGCAGGTCCTCTATCTCTGCCATGGGAATTGTGCGAGTAAGTGTAGTGAAGTTCCACTCAATCCACCTAAGAACCCTCTTAGCCTCTCCTACTGGGAGGTTCCTTGCTACTGTTGCTCCCCCAGCAGCGGCAGCTGCGACTTCTGGCCGTGGGCGATGCCTGTTCCGTGCATAGTCGGCAGGTCGCACAGGTCCCACATCTGCATGCAATAAATGTTCACTCATCAAAAACTCTGGTATACAAAAACATGATATATATATAAAAAAAAATACGTAAAAATTACATATGCAAACAAAAAAAAACATATACAGGTGGAGACTTACCCATCTCCCCTCACTCCTCACCAGGAGGCATTGGTATCGTTGTATCTCTGGAGAAGTCGATCCCCGCATATGGGTAGTCCTTAATAGCTGGGATCTATCATGACAACCAAGCAAAAAAGTCGTCGTTGAAGGCCTCCACGGTCCTTCCACCACCCTGTCACAGCAGTAACACTGCCCATCTGCATACTGCGGGGAAAGTGGCTAGATGTCCTCGTACTGTTAGCCTAGGACTGAAACACGAAACTCTCTCAAAAATGAATGAACATAGGATGGTCCCAAACCTGAAGTTCCTATGTGTCCGTTGTCAGAAAGCTGTCAACTAACTCTTCATGCACTCTAAAAGTGTGGTACTCCAGTCAAAAAAAAATTCATTCGTGCACTGGATCGCACAGTTCATCTGTGTGCACAAAGCCTGATGCACGACCACTGAGCCGGTAATCCGCCCAATGAGCAATAAAATAGTCTGTAGGTTGAGGCTGGTAATCCTACTAACAAGTACAAAGTAACCCCTATGCTTAGTCCCAGCCTCACAGTGCTCAGCTACCAGCTTCGAGATCTTGCTCGGCCCCACAGGAAAAGTCTGAAAGTTGACTGGTTCCCCTCTCCTTGAGAGGCCAGTCAAAAAGTAAATATCCTCAGTGGTGGGCACCAAGGATTGCCCCNAATCAACCAAGGCATTCAGTAGCCTTGCTTTCACATGCATGAATGGACATAAAAAGAATTTTACCAAACTGCACTTTGTCAACACGGCTACAACATTCGGATCTGCAGCCACTAACTCATTGGCAGCCTCGTGCTCCCTTTCCCTCTACTGAACATACATCATGCCAACACAACAAA
>SNQJ01S0009399.1:3330-15952 GCA_010110895.2 Picea sitchensis | reverse complement strand
AAAAAAAAAAACATGTTTTTAAAAAATGAAAACAAAATATAAAAGTAAATATTTAATTATTTATTTTATTAAAAAAAACATTTTAAAAAAATAAAAAAAACAAAAACAAGTTTTTTTAAGCTATGCAAGAGGATTCCTAGAATCACACTCCTCGTCAATCCCATGCCCAGGCCCAAACCTGACCATTTCTCTCCTCTACCCCCTCATTCCCCACCTCGCCAATCCTTTTTTCCCCCTCTCCTCACCTCCCAAATCCCCACCATTTGGGGAGGGAGGTGGGACAACGTGGGAGGGTGAAGGGGAGGTAGGAGAGGGGGAACAAAGAATTAGTTGAGAAAAAGAGAGGGGTCACGAGTAGGGGGGGGAGGTGATGTCGAATATGACTTGAAGCCCAAAATCCAAGGCCAAAATGAGACAATTATTTCTTTAATTATTTAAACAACTCTAGGAGTTGAAGAAATATCAAGTTGGATTGTTAGCTAGCTTCTTATTAGAACAAAGTAGATTCCCATTCAGGATTTCAATGGATACTAAGAAAGTTGATAAACACAAGGGTTGCAAGGGTTTGCAAAATCTAAAAAAGGGAAAAAAATATCCCTATCTCAATAGCAAGAGGAATTTCATAGGGTGGGGAAGTTTTGGAACTCCTTTCTACATCTACATAATCTATAGTTGAGGGATCCTTAGGTAATCCCTCCAATAATAGATACCATCCAATAAATTTCATTAATCTAGACTTATTAGAACCATTAATAGTCCACTAAGAGAAAAATTTAGAATTATTTTAGAAAACATGGTGAGTCCATTAAAACAATTGATTGTTGTATGGTTCTTTTGCTTCTTACTAATTGTGTGGTTGCACTAAATTTGTTTTTTATTGTACCTAATATCAACCCTTTTGATTTGTTTTAGTAGAATTTATTATTAATTAGGAAGAACTATAATTTTCAACAAAATTCCCATAGAATTTTGGGGAGAAATCCGTTGAAAAAGGGAATAGTATATATGTATTTATTAAGTTACTCCTTTCCCAAATCAACAATTGTGAGTAGAGAGTCACAGAGTTAAATTTCATCCGTGCACTAATTGTCCATGTTTTTTTTTTAAATATTTTCCAATTTCCATTTTGTCTAAAAATGTTTCTCCCAAAATCTATAGGATAAAATTATTTTATGCTAAGATTGCCAAAATTTCATAGAACATGTATAACATCATTATACATTTCAATAGTTTTACAAAAATATCATCCATAAAATTATTCAAAGGAAAATTCAATATTTTCATTAAAATAGAGTGCATCATAAGTTTTTATGGGGGGAGCCTACTTGGTCATTACTATGGTATTGTGATAAATAAAGTTTGTTAATGATTGGTGCAAAAAACAAATTATGATATCATTCAATCATGCATATATCATGAGGAAGAGGCAAAGCTCTTGTGGAGATAAAAGACATGAAAGGCTAGAGGTTTTCTCATAATTGTAAAGAGGTCATAAACAAAGTTGGAGATTTAAATTATGGGGAAGCCATTGTAAGCCTCGCCAAGACTTAGACTAATACACATATTTGAAAGTATGCAAATTTTATTAACCCATGTTTTCTAGCAGCAAAAAAACTCTTGTAGCTTTCATGTAATGTTTGGATTTAGATTTTGTTACACTAGTTATCGATATGTTTTCCTCAAGAGTGTTGTATAAAATTTGGGTCTTTTAATTTTGTTGTGTGTGCTTGATTTCATCTTACTTTTTTTAGATTACTTTAATTGCAGTGTTGTAGGTCATGACACTAGTGTGGTTGTAAAGTAGGTCTGATCCCTACATGAAAGTATGAATGGTTACACGGAAGAAAATTATTAGGGAAAAATCATTGTAGAGGGTGAAAATTAGTTCCAACATGAGGAAGAATCATTAGATAGAATTGTGACAAGGAAGATTACACAAGATAACAACAATCTAGACCATAGAGGAATTTACAAATTTAGTTTGAACACGTTGAATAAGTGTTGTACAAATGAAATCATTGATTTGTTGAGAACAATGTCTACCAGGATGGACACCGTGGAATAAAATCACAAAAGATTAGTTGTAATGGATTTTTGTGATGTGAGTGATCATGACCAATAACTAGAGGTATCACTAGAAGGTGTTAAATAAGCTTTGGGTCCAAAAAAGGAATGAAAATGCCCTAGACATATTTAAGAGGTTGATGGAAAATGAAAACCCCTACCTACTCAGTAATCTCAAACTCAACAAAAATCATAGATTAGATTGAGGTAATCAATAAATTATTTGAATTTGAGTAAATTGAAGACTTAAAGAGAGTTAAAATTGCAAGCACCATGTTGAAATTTCATGCATCCTTGTGGTGGGACAATCTACAATTTGACAAATAGAGAAAGGGAAAGGAGAAGATTGGGGCTTGGTACATGATTGTTTCCACACTAAAGGGTAAGTTTCTCCCTATGGGATATTCATTGAATTTATTCAAATAGTTAAAGTGTAAGTGAGTGTTGCACTAATAAATGTTGTAAAATAGGTTGACTTATGGTCCAAATATCGCGATGTCAATACTGAGACCAAAGATTTAACCTAATCCATTGTATCATCCAAAAATTTTATCCTTTTATGAAATATTCAAGGGTGTCACGCCCTTTACCTATTGATGGTCTTTTAAGACCCATAAAAAAATCATTATCCATTTGCATTTGCCAAGGTGAACCTCCCCTACATTGATTGTGTTTTCCGACTGATACCTTGCATACAATGAGAATTCCAAAATATCCATATTGTAATAAGAAGTTATGGTTTGAACCTTTTGGATGAGATCATAGGAATGAATCCAATTGTGTCCATATTTCCCATAAAGGGTGTGTTCAGAGGAAGGATGGGTTTGTGTGGTGGTGAGAGTGACTTTGTTAGTGACAAAAAATAAATGTGCTAGGTGGTATTCCAAAATGTAAACAACAAATGTCAACCCTATAGTGAAAAAAAACTACAGAGATGTGGCTCTCGTTTTAAAAACACATTTGGAAAAATAGAATTGCAATAAAAAAAGAGTACATATTTGGGGAGTCACTTATCAAGTATGAAATAAGAATCTCTAACACAATTATTGAGGATATAGTACAAAGAGAGTTAGGAATAGAATGTGCATATAGTACTAAGACTGCAATTGGTTGAGAAACATAAGTATAGTACCATGTGTGTTGTTTAATGTTGAACACATTGTTTCCTTGTGGAAACAATATATATTTAAGTTCTAGAGTGTAGAGAAAAAATACATTGGAGAAAATATCAATGGTCTCCCAAATGAGTAATGGTTCCCATTAAATTAGGCTTAAAATTATTGATCCCCATGTTGGCACCCAAAGTTTTTGGATAAAGGTTGTGTGCATCCACTACAATTTTTCACATACACCAATAGTTTCACAATGGATGAAATGAGGCACATGAACCAACTTAAGTTTTCTTAGGTATTCCAGTTAGAATTTCATTATATGTGTATTGGTTTGAACTTTTCTACACATATTGGAAATAAAAAAGACACCACATGCACATTGAAATAAAGAAAAGAATCTTTAAGAGATCTTCTTGAATGATTACTCCAGGATACATGAGAGATCATGGAGTATTTAAGGAATGAGATGGAAAGTTAATTAAGACTACAACGACTCCAAAGAGGCGACGTGAGATGCATACTGGCAGAAAAAATGCGTGGAACTGGAAATCATCAGAGTGAGTGAATAATAAATGAAATTCATTGAGAATTAGAGTAGAGAAGGAAATGAAAGGGAGAAATGGCAAGAAAAAAGGGTTCATTCATTGGTTCATCAGTTCGTAGTTTGGGTGATTGTTGATGGTCTATTTTTGTAATATAGAGAGTTTGAGAGAAAGAACATGTTGATATCAATTCTCGCTTCCAAATTTTCCCTCTCCTTTCTATTTTCCCAACTTCCTTTTTCGATTTATTTTCCCTTTTCTATAGCTAGCCTCTTTTCCCCTTTTCTTTTCTCGCTTCTCTTTTCCCTTTATAGTTACTATACTTAGTCATTTTCTCAAAAACGATGGGTTCATGGATTGGTAGACTCACGTATCTTGATCTCCATCCATAATCCCATATCATGTGTCTGACTGAACACCGTATTATTATATACTTAACATTTTTTGCAGTCACAGGTTCGTGGGTTCAAGCTTTCATATCCCAAGTTTCACAATATCCATTTTGCACCCAAAGATCTTTGATCTACATTATGAACGCCTAACTTGTCATGAGTATAGAGGTCCTAAATATTTCATTTATCTTATATTGAAGTCTGACCGACTGTTCCTAACACTTAGCTTGTTTTCTATCATTTGCAACCACAGGTTTGTGGGTTGGAGGGTTGGAGGGTTCACAAAAGTTCCCAAATCCTAATTGCTTTCATTCATCCCTGCCACCTTCACGTTTTTCCCAATACGCATTTAGTGTCGTTTAATGCTAATAAATCATTATGTAGGTTCCATAAAGATAGTCACTAACAAGCAAAGGGTTCGAGCAAATTTTTCATTAAAATACATTAAATCACAATTTACCCTATCTCTCATTTCTTCCTCTACACAGTTTCTCCTCTAAGGTATTCAACAACCTTGAGAATCCTCCTGATATTATGAATTTTCCCGTGTGCCCTCCTGGTACGTTCTTCTTTTACTCAAAATAGTTCATATGCACACTCCTTTCATTGGCTACAGAGTTTCAATACCCTATTGTGCAATCCTTGCACAGCCTAAAGAACCCAAAAAAACTCTGCAACTCTCAACCAGATAGTGGAATATTATATTATCCCTACATATGGAAACCTATCACACATATATATCATACATTCATAAACACACAGAGATAACACTTGTGGAACACATAGAAACACACAGAGAATCATATGCAGGAAAAAATGCTCTTTGTATTAATATGAATGTTTATTTACAATGGGGGTGAGATCAGTCTGCAACTAAGTCTTGACTCTCTCCTCTCCTTACTCTCCTTCTCCTAAACTTCCTTACTCTTTTCTAATACCAAAATCTATTTATAGAAGAGAGGCTCCTTGAGACTTTTCCTCCAAGCTACCTAACCTCATCCATTACATTTAAGTTTATTTAATGTCCATCTAGTCTGAATTAAATCTAGACACATCAATATGTTAGCCATTAAAGGAGACATTATGTTCTGTCTTCTCAAAGGAATGGGTTGCTTTTCACTCAACCTTACATCATAAATCCATATAGGATCATATTTAAACTTTAAAAATGGGAGGGTTGGTGTCTCTCCCTCTCTTGAATACGCATTGATGTGATGGCTACCTGGCACATGGATGAGTTGAAGCGATGCTCCTGCATCATGATGTATGATAACCATTTTTGTAAGAAAAGTCAACTAAGTGGAGGTACTCCTCCCACTTATTTTGTTTCATCCTTACACACATTAGAAACATGTCTTCGATAATATGGTTTGTTTGTTCTGGTTTCCCATCCATTTGTGGATGGTAGCTTGTGGTAAAATTCAAGTTAGTATCCAATCTTGCAAACAATTCATTCAAAAAAATTGACGTAAATTTGAAATCTCTATCGGAAATCACCATCTTAGAAATTCCATGCAATCTAAATATTTCTTTCATAAAAAATTCAATGATATTAATCGCTTTATAGGAATATTTTACAGGTATAAATTGTGTAGATTTGCTTAGTTTATCAATTACTACCATAATCAAGTCATTTTTCCTTTGAGTCTTAGGCAAACCTGTGATGAAGTCCATCGAGATAATCTCCCATTTCCATTCTGGTATAGGCAGAGGTTGTGACAGACCTGGTGGGTGCTGATGTTCATCCTTTACCTCTTGACAATCTAAGCATTTAGATAAATATTCAGTTGTTTTGTTCTTCATGTAAGGCCAATAAAACAATTTTCTTAAGTTTGTTATAGTTTTCTGGTATCCTGGGTGACCAGAATATGTTTTTTTGTGCAGTTTGTTAAGAATTGTTATCTTTAAATCAATAGAATTTTGTACATACAGTTGGTTTTTGAAACCTAATACTCCATTTTTTTCTAAACTCGAATCTTCTCTATTCAGTTTTTCAACATTTCCTTGCAATTTTGTTGTTGTTTTCATCAAATTTAGTCATTATTACTTGTAGATTTTATTCTTTGTTCGATATTGATTTCTTCTTTGTTGATGCTTATTTCATAGAGTCTGTTAGTCCTTCAACTTAGTGCATCTCAGACCTTGTTTTCCTTACCTTTGATGTGTCGTACCTAGAAGTCAAATTCACTTAAAAAGGCGAGCCATCTTGCTTTCCTTGCCTTGATATCTTGTTGACTGAAAAAATACTTTACACCACTGTTTTTGGTTAATAACATCAACTTTATTCCCATTAAATAATGTTGCCACATTTTTAAAGCATGAATTACAGTTGTTAATTCAAAATCGTGTGTCACGTAATTCCATTCATTTTCCTTCAGTTTACGAGATTCATAACAAATGCCATGTTCATCTTGTGTCAATACACCTCCTAATTCATCCTTTCTTTCATCCACGCAAACTGTAAAATATTTATCGGGATCCTCTACCTTTAGGATAGGTGCTATAGTTAACAGACGTTTTAATTTATCAAAGTTGTCCTGACATTTTAGTGACCAAGTAAATCTTGTTCCCTTTTTCTGTAGTGATGTAATCAGGTACGCGATCTTAGAAAACCATTCGATAACCTCCAACAATATCTGGTAATTCCCATAAAGGATCTTATTCCTTCTACATCCTTAGGGAAAGGCTATTCCATAATGGATTTTATCTATTCTAGATCAACTGCAATACCATCTTCGGATATCACATGTCCTAAGTACTGTATCTTTTATTGGTAGAAGTCATTCTTCCTGAACTTAGCATACAATTTATGTTTTCTTAAAGTCTACAATACTATCTTCAGATGTTCTTCATGTTCTTCTTATGTTTTTGAGTAAACTAAAATATCATTGATAAAATCCAGTGTAAATTTATCCAGGTATTGGCTGAATATACTATTCATCAAGAACATAAAGGTTGTTGGTGCATTAGTAAGCCCGAATGAGATTATGACAAACTCATAGTGTCCATAACTTGTTCTAAAAGTTGTTTTATTTACATCTTCATCCTTTATTCTGACTTGGTGATAACCAGACCTTAAATATAGTTTAGAAAATATCTTTGATCCTTCAACTTGGTTAAAGAGTTCAATAATTATGGGTAAGGGATACTTATTCTTAATTGTCATTTTATTCAGTTGTTGATAGTCAATACATAGTCTCAAAGTCCCATATTTCTTCTTAACGAATAAAACTAGTGATCCCCAAGGATAAACACTTGGTTTGATATATTCCTTATCGAGTAGTTCTTGTAATTGAATTTTTCAGTTCTATTTATTCGGGTAGTCTCATCCTATAAGGTACCTTAGATACTAGGGTAGATCCAGGAAATAGATTGATAGAGAAATCTATCTTTGTCTTTGGAGGTATTTCTGGTATTTCATCTACAAACACATCTTTGAACCCACATAGGACTATAAAGTCTTCTAAAATTGGTTTGATTTCATCCCTTAGTAGGTTAGTTACCTGTAAAACATAAATCTGACAACCTTTGTTCATAGATTTGTTAAACTGCATGGTTGATATTTTCCTAACCGAAACTAGTTTTTTGATCCCTTGTACCATCCTAACTATATTTTTTCATCTATGGGTGAAATCATGAAGATGGGTTACACTTTTTCTTGTTTTAGGAGAAAAAAAAAATGTATTTTCACAAGTTCTTCAACTTTTGGCATACAAAAGTATTTTTTTTATTCAGAATTTCACTTTACAGTAAAAACAAAAATCGTGAAGATTTTTATTAGCTTCCCAATGACTATTTTTCAAATTTTTTTTATGACGATTTGATATGTCAATTTGACAATTGTTTAATAGTATGTTCCTTAAACATGAAAGGAATGATAATGAGTTACTTTTTCCCACAAAAATGTATCTATTATTAAACTTATGTTTTTAAGAAATGAAATATACTTCAACAATATACAGAGACTCTATTTTATTATGACTATAATTTTGAATCTAACGGATGAATATTATAATTTCTAGAATTTTCTGAATTTGACCAAGTTGAAAACGTTGCAGATTTTAAACACATGTTTTTCTACACCTTGTATCTATCTCAATTTTTACTTTAAGCTAAAATCTAAATATATCATTTTGAAAATAAGCGTTTAAGGATTATGAATATAATTTTTTCTAAATTTTTCACTGCATATTTTTAGAGATACCGATATTTCATTTCATCAAATCATAATGTCTGCTGAAAATATTATGAAGTGATTTTTTTAAAAAATTAAACAAAATTAGATAAAAATAAAGAAAATGAAAACAAGTTATAGGAATTGAAAGTAGATTCAATTTTGGAAATGCTCATGTCATTTTTGAAACCAAATTCTCAGTACTTTCAGGATTCCGCAACCTCTGAAGTTCAGGTACGCTTGATCGAGGTGGATATCGATGGCCAACCACCTTTTCCAACTGGATCAAAACAATTTTCAGGAAATTTTGGTAGTTTTCTATTTTTAGCAATTTTTCAGGTCCTGAACTTCCGGAGCCGTTTTGAGGCCCTAAACGACATTTTTTGGGAAAATAGGGAGCACCATGGACCAACTTTTGATGTTTCTCACACAAAATTTGTAGTCCTATGATAGATCTTTCTAATGGTGTATCGAGCGCCCCAAACCAAGATCCTATGCAAAAGTTACGCCCCTCAGAAGTTGACGTATCAACTACCCCCATCGGGGCCCGCAAACCTTTTGGATTTTCATCTTCCAGTGTTAGGGTTTTGGATTTTCCTTATGTTGAAAAGGCCCTTAGAGCCTCATTGAAAAGATAATCTTCTTGTGAATGAGCGCAACCGTCACATCTCTTCTTAGAGATAAGCCACCACCATTCTAGCGAGTCTTTCACTCTATATTTTTACAGTCTCTGTACATTTATTTCATTAATAGAAATCATGTATTACTGTATCTCTATGTTTATGGTTGCATCTCTAATACATTTTTTTTATATTATGGGATATCTGCAATATCTCTGTGCAATTATTTATTATATCTCCGCTCTCATTTCGTGCCGAAAATAATTTGGATCAGTGGTATCAGAGTATGCTGCTCTTGATCGTTTTCATTGCATGTCCCCGATGCAGCCTGAGCATAGAAATTTTGTTATCAAGCTTGTCTCTCTTGAGGAAAATCACTCACGCACACCCAAAAAACCCTCAATGACAGAAAAAAAGAAAAACGATGGAGTAGACATTCTTATCAATATGTTGCTTGAGCAAGATCTCACGTGACAGAGGGATGAAATGATGGAGAATTTTTCCCAAATCCTTCAATGCATGTGGAGAGAAACATACACATCTTCAGCAAGCGACCACTTTGGAATCACCTCACCTTTCAAGGTACGAGTTAATTTTGATATTCCTGTATTTGAAGGACAGAGAGATGCAAAAGCCCTAGACAAATGGTTAAATTTGCTAGAAGGTTATTTCTTTGTTCACAATTTTTCCGACAGAGAAGAGATCACCTTCGCACTCCTTAAAGCTCTCCCTCATGTCAAACATTGGTGGGAAACTTACTGGGAGAAAATTTCCACAGAGGAGTCTGGAATATATGGAGTCGAGCCCACTTGGGATTTTTTTGTGGATATAGTAAAGGAATAGTATTACCCTATTGGAAAATATGAGGACCAGTACATGAGATGGACAACACTGTAGAAAGAGAGGGGCCAAACAGTTCTAGAGTTCACCAATATCTTCCATATGTTGCGCACCAATCTTGGTATCAAAGACTCTGAGTGACAGCTGGTTCTGAAACACTGTGGGGATCTACACAGATATATCCAAACTAAAATGGCTTTTCTAGACATCTCATCACTTGGTTCTGCTTATCAATATGTTGTTAAAATTGAGTAAAAATTTAAGCACCAGAACAAACGGGAGTTTGGATATTCAAATCCACAACAACCTAAGTATGAGAAAGACAACCCTAACAAACAACTTCTTGAAAACTAGTCTAAGCCACAGGAAAAGAAGGGTCACGAAAAGATGAAGAAGGACATCGGAAAATGGTGTGATTTCCGCAAGAGCTCTTGGCACAACACCGATGAATATCGCACAAAACAGTCATTGGTGGATGAGACCAAAGACAAGGAGGCAACCTTGATTCTGAATCTAATTCTGAAAATACCGGTAGAAGAAAGATCATCGACGCAGACCCCACTTCTATTATCGTGACTGCAACAATTCAACCAGAAAAACCAATAGATCCTGAAGAGGGGGAGCACCTTTTTCATTCACAGATGTGGGTGAAGGGGACCCCGCTCCATTTTATTGTTGATACCGGAAGCTAGAAGAACCTCATCTCAACAGAGGTCATCAAACAGTTGGCATTGTCGACAACACCACACCCGCATCCATACAACATCGGGTGGCTTCTCCACAGACGAGATATTTGTGCCAGCCAACAATGTCGATTGTCATATGGCATCCATCCCTTCAGGGATGAGGTATTATGTGATGTTTCTCCATAGGATGTCTGTGTTGTTCTCTTGGTCCAACCATATATGTGGAAGCAACATGCTATTTATGAGTCTCGACCTCGTAGTGTCATTGTTACTTTGGGGGGTCATCTCTACGGAATACCAAAGTTGATTCTGACTATTGTCCCACCTAAAAATTGTTGCAAGGTAGTATCTCATACTACAAAATTTAGTTTTTTCACAATCTATTCAAAAGGTGAACAAAAGGATATTGAAACCACTACAGCCTCAACCCAAGAACCTTATATCCAGTAAAAGCAGATCGAAAAGGTTGCAACAAAGCGCAAAGATTCCTTCTACACACAGTCATATCATTTAGCCATACTGGTTAAAAAGGTCCAACCCTTTAGACCACAGGTTCGTGACAACCTTAAGAAATGTGATGTCTCCAGTAAGGCAAGAAAATCACCAAGATTCAGATTCAATAATCACTTTCCCCTCTCCCCCAGGAACTCAATGCAATGGGTACCATTTCTTACTAAGGAGGGAGGATTGATCCAGGTGGATATCGGTGGCGACCCATCTTTTCCAACTGGCCCAAAA
This sequence comes from Picea sitchensis, assembly GCA_010110895.2. Lineage (NCBI taxonomy): Eukaryota > Viridiplantae > Streptophyta > Pinopsida > Pinales > Pinaceae > Picea > Picea sitchensis. Next base: position 4,784 of record SNQJ01S0009399.1, on the reverse strand, counting down.
AGTTTTCTGGTAATTTTGGTAATTTACTATTTTTGGTAGTTTTTTGAGTATTCAACTTCCAGAGTCATTTAGAGGCCCTAAACGACATTTTTTGGGAAAACGGGGAGCAACATGGAGTGGAGTTCAATGTTTCTCACACAAAAGTTGTAGCCCTCGAATAGAGCACCCCAAATAGAGATCGTATGCAAAATTTACGCCCCTCGGAAGTTGACGTATCAACTACCCCCATTGGGGCCCACAAACCTTTTGGATTTTCATCTTTCAGGGTTAGGGTTTTTTATTTTCCTTATGTTAAAAAGGCCCTTAGAGCCTCATTGAAAAGATCATCTTCTTGCGAATGAGTGCAACCGTCACTTCTCTTCTCAGAGATAAGCTTCCAACATTATAGCGAGTCTTTCACTCTATATTTTTGCAGTCTCTATATATTTATTTCATTAATAGAAATCATGTATTACTATATATCTATGTTTATGTTTGCATCTATAATAAATTTATGTTATATTATTGGATATATGTGATATCTCTGTGCATTTATTTATTATATCTTCGCTCTCATGTCGTGCCGAAAATAATCCAGATCAAAGCTTGGGGCAATTCCCTAGTTTTTGTTTTCTGCAGCAATTTCATGTTTTCGGCTGAAAAAATATTATTTCGGATGAAAGAATAAATTCTAACGGAAACAGTAAAAAATGAATGGTGTCCAAGGTTTTCGGCCGAAAAAACCTTCTTTCGGGCGAAAGCCTATTGAGCGAATTCTGTCGGCTGGAAAAAATGAAAAGACACGCCGTATCGTTTCATTTCGTGCCAAATTGTATAAATAGGATTTCAGCCAAACACATTTAACACAATTCATTGGATGGACAGACATATATGAGCTCGAAGATAGGGATTTCAAAGAATTTCTATTATTGATTGCAGTTGTATTCTTTTCTTTCTTTATTTCTTCCCTCTGTTCCATAGGCTTAATCAGAGTATCGATATCGATACATGATGGTTTTCTAGAGCACCTAAACAAAGTTTAAAATCATCTTTTTGGTTTTTTCTTCAAATAAGGTAATTGATGTTTGTTCAAGTTTTTATTGGAATAACAATTTATATGTTGAAAGATAAATGTTGAGCATTTTTTTAAGGTGAAGTCTTTGTTGAACATATCTTTTATAGATAACTATAAAATTCATGGGAAACAAAATTTTGTGCAACAGAAAATTTGATCGCGCTTGAGATGATACTCGCCAGAATGAACAAAGGAAAGAACATTATTGGAGAAAGAAACGAGAATGTGCAAATATTGAAGAAAGAAATAATGATAATGTCAATAGAGATTTTCAATAAGAAGAAGTTCAACTAGGTATGCATGCACATATGATGATCGAGCACATGATACACATTGGGACTATATTCAGAAAGTACATAATTCAAAGTATAGAATTCAAATTTAAAATATTGTAAATAAT
>SNQJ01S0009398.1:191549-204257 GCA_010110895.2 Picea sitchensis | reverse complement strand
GCATAGTGTTATGTAAAAATGTTATTTTATTTATAAAAATCTGGGATTTAATATGCTAGAGTAGGCAAATTGTAGTAAGTTTCAAAATTCCGCTCTGATTTAATTTATGGTAGCTTAAATTAAATCCTGGTCACTACATTGAATTACTCATTAATCTTGGCATATCATGCCCTTGGTGCCCATTTCAAGCCATGTAATGCTTTCTTCAAAATGCAAACCAAATGTTCTTCTCCTTTATTTATGAGACCAGAAGGTTGCTCTATGTAAATCTCCTCTTCTAATATGCCATTCAAAAACGCACTTTATAGATCCATTTGGTGAATTTTCTCATTAAATTGTCGAACCATAACAATTATTAACATAAAAGCATTCATTTTGGCAACTGAGGCAAGGGATTCTTCATAACTGATTCCTTCTTTCCTTACGTAACCTTTTGCAAATAATATAGCTTTATCCCTATCAACTCTAGCATATACTTTATATTTGATTCTGTATACCCATTTACATTCAATTGGATTGTTATCTTCTTGTAGTTCTACCAAATCCCATCTTCTAGTAGTTCTACCAAATCCCATCTTTGGTTACTCTTGTTGGAGCCTCCTTAATGTTCTTGGAAATTCTCCTTCTACATTTTCTTAGAATACTCAATTCTGTATCTTTGTTGTTTATTGGTACCATTTTCGATTATTTTGTGTTGTCTTGCTTGAACTTGCTTCCTTCACCTACAAATGCTTTTTCTTCTTCACGGTTATTTTCTTCATCCCCGGTCTCTTTAATAGACCATGAATTGTGATGCCTTGATCTTGCATAAATCCTCCATCAAATATAACATTGTGACTTATCCCAATGATTTTCTTTTCAAAATCAAGAAGACTGTAACCCTTGATTGCTCACTGCATCCTACAAGAATGAACCTTTTGCCCATATCATCAAACTTCCACCTTCTTCCCTAAGTATATGTGCAGAAGCACCACAACCAAAAATTCTTAAATAATTTAAGAATTTCTACCATACCATCCCTCTTCAAGGGTTACATTCCGAACAAACTTTGTAGGACTCTTAATGACCAAATATAGAGCAGTATTCATTGCTTCGACCCACAATTCATCAGAAAAATTATTTCCACATAACATGTTTTTGCAGTCTTGTACAATTCAACTATGATCCTATTTTTACCTTCAGCCACAGCATTTTTACCTCGAGTGTAATAACAACTAAACTAACGATTAATCCCCTGGGGTTTACAATATTTTTGAAATTCATAAATAACTCTCCCCCGTAATTTGATTTGAGGATTTTGAAGTAGCCTCCACTCTGACTTTTTGCCATTACTTTACATTCAATAAATGTATTTAAATGCTTCAGACTCGTACTTCCAAAAGTAAGTACACAATTTCCTAGTATAATCATCAACAGAAGTCATAAAATATTTGAGACCATCTAAACAAATTGTTTTCATAGGTTTAATTATCTGTGTTTTCAACATCTTTCTCTTTTGTGTAGGTTAGAGATGGTTGTTGGCCTACCTGTTATTCAGGAGGAGAAAGGGAGATGTGCCCTATATTTGGCTAGAGAGCAGCAAAGGGAGATTGCTGACACTGGTAGAGCTTGGAGAGCAAGTACAGTATTGTAGCTTGTGCAAGAAGAACTTTGTGTTCCAATAATTACCCCATCATTGTCAAGTGCAAGGTACTTTTTGCTTCTTCTGGTTTTTCACACAAGATATGGGTTTTCCTTCTTAAAGAAAAGTCGGGTGTTTCACTTGCTTTGAAATAATTTAAGGCAGTGTAGAAGAAGAATGTGGTAGAAAATGGAGTATTCTCCAGTAGTGGACAGGAGTTTGAGATGTTTGCTGACATTTGAAAGAAATAGGGTGTTTGGAAGCAAAAAGGTAATGGTGAAAGAGATCGTGGAAAGGGCAAATATCATATTGCATGGAAAGTTAGTTCCAGATGGATACTGGATGAAAGTGATGCACACAGCAATACATTTGTTGAATAGGAGCCACATGAGGAACGATAGCAATCACGCCTAAAGAGCCATGGTCCAGGAAGAAACGAAAGGCAAGCTATGTAAAACTCTTTGGTTCAGTTACATAAGACGGTGCCACTGATACAAAATTGTTATTTGATGGATATTTTGACAAAGCAAAAGCATATCGGCTTTTTTTCGCTACACAAATAAGGTTGTTGTGCACAGAAATGAGGGAATCAATAAGAAATAATCTCAGAATCAGGATGATGGTTGCCACTTTCAAGCTGAAAATCAGTTGATGTGCAAGGAGTGCAAGTGCATAATGTTTGACAATTATCATGTGATGTTATGCAGGTAGCACAGGAGGCAAAAGATGCCAAAAATGCTTCAGGAGAAGCAGAAAAAGTTGTTGGTTCAGATCATGAAGCACAAAAGGACTGGTTTGAACATGTTAAGGAAGAGGAAATTCCATGGTCTGGTGATGGAATCATAGAGTGAAGGACAAAAGAAGATGGTGACCAATGTGTTTAGCAAGTATTTGTTAATTTGTTGTCTGTTGATTTGTCTCCTGGTTCAAACATTGTTGAATCCCAATTTGATGAAAAAGAAAATAAGGATGAGTCAAGGAAGGCACCCATGGCTCCAACAACAAATCTGGATTTGTCATGGGTAGGGCCAAAGCAATTTGACTGATGGTTAGAGCAAGGCTGTTGGGAGGGGGGAGCAGAATCGGGAAGCGGGAGCATCAATTTTCGAAAATTTCCGGGAGTGGGAGCGTTTTTTATATAATACATAATATATATTGTTGTATATATATAATAAAAAAAGCATGCAGAGTGTCGAATCAATTGCAAAAAACATGAAAACATAGATATAAGATCATTTAACTAATTGATTAGTGATGATCATTAAAGCATCAACCATTTAGTACACATATAACACAAATCATAAACATTTGTCATCGATAGATTGTAAAAGACATCAACCACAAAATGAAATAGAGTCTAGACTCTAGAGCATCATTTGCATTACCAAAGAGTTGTAAGATTTAGTGAATAGTTCAAAACTTCAAAGGTAAACTATGATATAATGTTCAAACTTCATAAGTTCATAACTTGATAACTTCATTGTTTACAGAATAAGCCATAATAAAGAGTCAAGACTCGAGACAAAGTACTAAGTTCTAGAGACTACTTCTAAACAGGAAACTAAAAAAGAGATCTAGTATATAGTAGCAAGTACTAAGTACTATGCTCTAAGTTTTCCTCTTGCTAGGAAAAACTTCTAGTTTCTTCTCCCGTGATCTTTGAGGAAGAGTAGGAGCAGGTGGAAGTGATCGTGGGACATGACTAGCAACTGAATGGCCCGCACGTGACAATGGACGCTGTGAAGATAAAGGTAAAACTGATGAATCTAGAACACCGCTAGTGGATGGGGGTGGCATGTCTCCTCCAGGAATATGATCACCATCATGATCACCCAAAAGTTCCTCTTCCAAGCACTCTAAAACAATGGCTCCATCCTCCAGATTAGTCTCCTCTGGATTGTTGTCCCAAGTCATATCTCTTTTACTGTTACATAAAGCACTCCCCCCTACATCACAATAATGCGACAACAACCTCAAGTTGTAATGCACATAAACCAAGCTTTATGCCCGATCTGCATTCAAGTTGTTTCTCTTTACACTATGGATGAAGCTATAGGTGCTCCAACACCTCTCTACAGAAGAGGTGTTAACAACCTGAGAAAGCACCTTCACCGCCAATTTATGCAAATTTTTGGCAGAGGCGCCATACATGGTCCACCATTCGATAGAACCCAACTTGTTTCGATCTTTGGTTGCATGCAAGTTACCAAAGACTCCATGCTCATTGATGTATTTGCTCAATTTGCTTCGTACTTGAGCACACTCCTCTTCATCAGGTACCAACTTGTCCAATGCAAGCATATATCCATTTTTCACCTCTAGATTTGTGTGTGGTTTTCTCCTTTCCCCACCCCCAGGTGTTGGTTGGGCCAACCAAGATGAAGAATAATATTTTGGGGAAAGGACATATGCCAGGGCATGGAGTGGAACATTCAAATTATCCCACCTTTTGACCACAAGTTTATGGATATGATCATGCAAGATCGCATCCCTCGACTGAATAATGTCTTTGATTTGGCCTAGCATGTTGCCCATCTGCTCATACACCTCTCCAATCACCAGCTAATATGTATCTGCAAACCGAATCATACTGTAAATGGGTTTGGGGAACTGCAAAATATACCAAACCTGTTGCCAAAAATGGCCATCAAGAACTGTGTCCTCCACCTCATGAAAGTCACTTCTCTCATATGCGGATGTAGCCCTGTCTTTTAGATCCTGCCATGAATCACTCGAGGCCATACTAGCCAATGCATCTCTTACCTTCAACAGGAGCCTTAAGGTGAGATAATAGCTAGCAAATGTGGTCTTTGCAATCTTTAGTAACTCCAACTTGGAGTGATTGTGAAAAATGAAGTGGGCCATGCTATGATTGGTAATAAATATTATCATCTTCTTCCCTCTCTTGTATAAAGCACCAGTCCATCTATAATCACGGTCCTTCATTTTAATGATATCATGCATCAAAAGGTTCATTGTGTAAACCAAACACCTCAACCAAAATATATTGGGGTACCTATCTTCAATGATTGCTACTGTTACCTTACAATTAGCAGCATCATCAGTGATGAATTGAATGACATTGTAGGGCCCAATCTCTTGAATGGTTTTAAGTAGGGCATCTGCAATATTAATACATGTCTTGTAGCGATCTGAGTAGTCATGGGTTGAAAGGAAGACCGCACCACTAGTAGACACACCAAGAATATTTATCAATGGCATGCCTTTCACATTTGTCCAACCATTAGATACAATTCATATCCCATGTTGGTTCCAATCATTGTAAATTTTCCTAGAGCACGTTGGATTTTGGCTCTTTCCCTGTCAAGTCCCAAGGTTCTAGTTTTGTCATACCCAGGGCTCCTATATCCTTTAGGGGCACCATTGATGGCTTGGACCATTTCATGCCAATATGGTGAGCGAAGAACATTGAGTGGTACACCACATGCATAGAGAAACCTGAAAATTTTTACATCCACATCATCTTTACAACCTTGGTCAAGGAAATATGATAGTGTTCTACGTGAAGACGAAGGCGAGAATGCACTACCATGGACAGATGCGGCTCAACCAGTGAAAATTCTTTGTGCATTCTTAGGTTCAACCTTTGGTTTTTTGGCTTAGTTTTGTGCTACCTCCTCTTCCCTTCGATATTTGAGTCTATCTTCAGGATCCACTTTCACACAGGCTTTGATTCCTATATTCTTACCTTCATCCCAGTACATAGTCCCACATAGATGCTTTCTCACACGGGTATAGGAACTTGTGTATTTTGTATGACAATGGTGGCATATAAATTTTCCTATTCCACCCCCTTTCCCTCCACTAAGCTTTGTGGCATACTTCCACAAAGGTGTGTACCTCTCTTTGCCTTTTGGGGGATCATGATCATCACTGCCATTTTCATTGTCTTCATCCCCTTCCATTCCTTCCTCCTCTCGGTATGTGTTATCCACTTATATTTCCTCCTCACTATCATGGGTATTTCGACATGAACTTCCCACCACCATCATTATAATAAAAAATGGAACCAAAATGGCATACCACATTGACAACAACATCATGAAAGTTGAACCTTGATAATAACTTGCTATCTGCAATAGAATGATGGAGGAGAAATGGAAAAGAGTAGGAGAAGAAAACATTCAAATATTCAACATAGCATAATATACTAGTTTACAACACATGCATTTTTCTTAAAAAGAAAACAAGAAAGAAAAATGGGCTTAAGAGCCTACCTCTTTATCTCTCCAATGGCAGTTGAATATGACTATGGTAGTCTTCAATCTCCCTTCCAAGCTCTCACAAATGGCAACCTTCAAAGTTCAATCTCCCTTGCAAGCTCTCCAATCTCTCTTCCAAGCTCTCCAATCTCCCTATGGAAGCCTTCAATATTCCGTCCAAGCTCTTCAATCCCTTCCAAGCTCTTCAATCTCCCTTCAATCTCCTCAAGAACTAGCAAGAACCCTCTCAAAACCCTCTTAACAAAGATGAGTGTTAAAGAAGCCCAAAGTGTCCTCTTGATCCACAATGGTCCAACTTCCTTATCAAATTTATACACATCAAACTTCCAGGTATGCATAATTGCCTTATCTTGAATATATGTTTAAGAACATATATGTTTGGGCCTAATGGTTAAGAACATGTGTTTCCTCCTAAGAGATCACAAGTTCAAATCCAAAGGGGGGTAGGGTATGTATACCTCCATAGACTTTAGCAGTCAAATCGTTGCACGAAGGGGGTCCCTTGTCCCACAAACAAGGGGATCTCATACACCAATTTGGTGTCTGGCTTGGCCATGACCTTAATATTAGATGATCATTATTATTATTATATCCTTCTCAAATGAATTAATCTAATTTTGTGTCACTATCCTTCATCGTCGGTTTCATACACAACTCTACGATCTATCTGAAATCTTTGGATTTCTCATAAAAAGTCCTTAATCTATTTTTTCCAGGGAAAACCTCGCAAAGAAACCAAGGGATGCTTCCCCACATTCACAGATGGCATCCCTAGTAAACATGTCAATATAGACTAGTGCGCCTCACCCCAAGGGTTTCGAACTAGGTACTGACTCGCATAGAACTAGCCAAATGCCCAACAACATTAACAACAACCAATTGAGCTAACGACTTGGGCTATACAACTCCTTAATCTACTCAGATTCAATTGTCTCATTCTTCATCGTCACAAACATTAACAATCCCTTACTTAACGTATATGCAATGTTATTCTCCTTCCTAGACTTGTGCTTCAACACGAACGTGCAACTTTACAAAAACTCAACCCATCTCACATGTCTTCTATTCATCTTTGCCTAACTAAAAAACACGAGTTGTTTGATGATCCTTGTATAAAATGAAATCCTTTAGTAATAAGTAGTGCCTCCAATAGCCATAAGGGCTACCTCTATCAGTTCAATCACCCACCCAAGGCATGTTGCCAACAGGGAGGCCATAGGTCACACGTTCAAATCCAATCAAGTCACTCGAGGTTAGCAACCGTTATAGTGGTTGGTGGTTAATCCACCCGCCATCTGGATTCCGATGAACATGGGGGGATCCCAAGAGGTTTTCCATGAAAGAAAAAGTGGTGCCTCCAATGCTTCCATCCCTGAACAATAGCATAAAAATCAAGATGATAAGTAGAATGCTTACATCACGCTTCATTCAACTACTTGTTGAAGAATGCTATCAGTCGCCCTTCCTATCTCAACAACACACCAACAATTGTCACACTTGCATCACAATCCACCTAAAACACTTTATTGAAATTAAGTAATACCAATGAAAGTGTGTAATCTTCTACTTCAACATCCCAAAACTCTTTTGCTCCTGCACACTCCTTTGGAATCCATGCACTTTCATGCCTTTTGACATTGTTGCACATATTTCATTGAATCCTCTGAATAACTTCCTATAGAAATCTACAACGCTAGAAAAGCTTTTCATTTCTATGACACTGTAAGACATGGACCATTCCAAAATGGCCTTCACCGTCTCTAGATCCATGTGTAATCCTTTCTTGGAAACAATGAACCAATGTACAGTCACACCTCCTTGAAGAAATCACACTTCTTCACATTAATGTGCAATTGATCCTTTCCCAGTCCTTCAAACACCAACCTCATATGTTCTAAATGTTCTTCTCTATCAAAATGTCATACAAGTAAACTACTACAAAGTTACTAGTATAAGGTCACAATAACTTTATAATCAATCGCATGGAAGTGTGTGTTAAATGCATTGGTCAACCCAAAAGGCATAACCAACCACTTATACAAAACGCCTTTGATCTAGAAAGTAGTCTTGCAACCATCGCTTTCTCTTGCCCTTATCTAGTGATATCCATTCTTCAAATCAATCTTTGTAAAGTATCTCGTGCCACTCAATATATCCATCAAATCATCCATCCTTTGCAATGATAACCTATATTTGATTGTGATCTTGTTCAACATCCATCTTCCATCCATCTCCTTTGTTGTTTCAGCTTTGTTGCAACTTCTTTTCTGAATAAAATCTATAACCGTTTATGTTAAAAAATATATATCTCTTAAAAGAGTGTGCAAATAACCCACCATGGCAACATACACATATAAACCATACTCAACAGCCATCTACTGTAACATACTCAGTCCATAGACAAAGAAACTATCCTAAAATCATTGCCCAGAATATTACAAAAGTTCCAATGAGAATCGAAAGTTGGTATTGAGAGAGAAGCAGAGAAACATAAAGATGACCGAGACGGAAAAAAGTTTCCTCATATCTCACCAGAATCACTCGAGTTCGTGATGAACTTGGCACAATTGGAGAGGTTATATCAGATGGAGAATTGGTTAGGACCGCTCTAAATAGTTTTTCAAAGAAGTGGAACACCTTTGTTAAAGGTGTTGTCTCTAGGGAGAACTGTCCCAACTGGGAGAGATTGTGGGATGACTTCATACAGGAAGAGACTCGTCAGGAGGCTCTTTGTAGCAGACATTCAAAGGGTGAGGGGAATGAGGAGAATGTTGCACTAGTATCAGCAAAGAAGGACAAGTAGTCTTCTCATGGCGAGAAGGACATGAGTAAGGTGAGATGTTATGCATGTCGTGAGTTGGGACATTATGCAGGCCAATGTCCAAACAAGAAGAAGAAGAGGCAGGAGCCAAAGGTTTCAACATCAGCTGAGGTTGTTAAGTTCACGAAAAAGTTCGAGGAGTTTTCCTTGATGGCGTGTCTTGCAGGAATTGGGTGCCTAGGGTGTACAGGCACTCTTGCATGGTTCTTGGGCAGTGGGGCTTCTCGGCACATGACTGGGATGAGGTCTGTATTCCTGAGTTTTTTGGAGATCGACTCAGGCAGCTATGTGGGGTGTGGGGTGAGTACCAGACATGTTTTAATTGTGCAGAGAGTTGGAAGTGTTGGATTCCAACTGGACTCGGAAGGGTATCTGGAGTTGGACGAAGTATTATATGTTCTTGAACTACCGGTGAACTTGCTCTTTGTGTTGTCTTTTGAGATAGATGGATGTGGGATTTTGTTCTCTCAAGGACTGGCATACCTATATCCAGAGGTAATCTCTTATGATCCAAGAGTGTTGCTTGGTGTCGAGTTGGAGAGATTGTACAGAGTGTTTGGTCAGCCTGTAGTTGGATCCAGTGGGTGGTTGGAGCCTGAGTCTGACTGTGTTGAGGCTTCAGAGAGAGGACCTTGGATGAGTAGGTCTCTTGACCGGAGATGCTTCAAGTTCAAAGGGTGCAGAAGCTTCCACTGCAGTGGGAGCGGCTACAGCAGCAGAGGACATGATGGGGTTGGAGACAGATCCAGGTGGAGGCTCCAAAAGTACCTCCCTAGCTAAGAGGGAGTGTTAGATTTTTGTAGCTCGGAGTTACTTCTACATTGGCAGCACCCAGCATGTAGAAGTGACCGAGCATATTTCTCTCTAGTGACTTTATAAAGTGTTTTTATAAAGTGATTTTATAAAGTCAAGTTGAGCCTTCTAATATTTAATGGGTAAAAAGTGACTTTATGAATTTTGAGTCACTTAAGTGATTTAAGTAAACTCAACGAACGATTAAGTCATGATCATTGATCTCAGGAAGGAAAGATCTAATATTGATCGTTCATCTCTTTGGAAGACCAAGGGTTTGGGCAGTTACACATTAAAGATGCATAAAAGGAGCTTGAGAGAGAAGTGAGGGCACACTTTTGAGGAGAGCTTGGAGGGAAGTTGAAGAGGCACAATTTCCAAGAGAGTGCTTGAGCTGGAGGAAAGAGTAGCAGCAAGGAGGATTGGAACGCATCTCGAGAAAAGGATAGGCACGCATCCCAAGGAAGAAGTTCAACATTTAATACATATCCGTACAACATTAAAGGAGAGTTGTACAGTACGGATTTTCTGGGTCGTACAGCTAGTGTTGGTACTAAAATCGAGGCAGCCTTTCTGCTGAAGATAGTCACGATTTTCAAGGCACTAGTAGACAAAAATTCATACAGCAAAGTACAGTTGTTGTGCACAAAATTCGAGGCCTTGTCTGCTTCCAAAAGAGGGTCGTACAGCAAAAATATGGGCATAAAATTCAAGGCAGAAATCAGGATCATTTTCTAAGGGTATTTGGAACAGATTTCAAGGTGGTTTGTTCACATTGTTTACTAGATTATTGTTGTGTATTTAATGTTGATATTGTTGTTGTTGTAAACTCAAAAAAATTTCCTCCTAGCTCAATAAGAAGAATCTCCTTGATTGGTTTTCCCCTTGTGGGTTTTTCCAGGAGCATTGCCCAGAAATCCCTTGTGTCAAATGTGGTGATTTTGTCTAGTACTCATTGTTATTTCTGCTGCTATATTTTCAGATTGCTTAGTCACTTGTATTTCTGCTTATAGTTCTAGTAAATTGCATGTGGTTCCATTGCTTTATTGGTGAATAACTATAGGAGGTTGAAATCTATTATTGAAAGTGTTTGAGATCATATTTTCAACCATCACAAGAGTGAATACAAGTGAGAGAATGAACGTGTATGAAAGGAATGACTCTCTCCTTCCTCTATTTATATGAGAGGTAAGGGAGGCCAACAATACAATGTGGCCCTTAGCCCTTACAAGCAACCTACAATGAGCACTTGTAGGCCAACAGAAGTGAGAAACTACACTCTAAATTACATGTGTCACGTTGCAAGGTAATGGCATGCACAATAATGGCTCCAAGTTGATGTGGCAAAGCAAGGCAAGTCCACACCCCTCCATCACAAGCCTCCATAGACTCCATCAATCTTCCTCAACTATGTACTCCACTAGCTGAGCTACCCCTGCAAGAACATTGTCGAAGCCCCAGGCGTCATTGAGCCATCTCCAATTGTCCGAACAAGAATCCAAGCTACCACATGCCAACGAGTGCCCAATGCCCTCCTCCAAGCAACACAATGCTCCTCATCCCATGTAGGGCGCTCTTCAAGCCAGTGGATCCTTCATGGGGGCCCAATAAACGGCATCCACCAAACTGTCAAGAGAATTCCAACGCCCAAGGAAAGAACACTAAGCCAACGACCATCTCAGGTCAAGCATCCATTGAGCAAGCTATCTCAACTTTGCAAATCCATGAAGGAGAATCTCTCATGTACTAATCCATCTCGAATAGTCCAAGGGATAAAAATACACCATGTACCCCAAATTTTGTGAAGCACCCCAAGCATGGTGTAAACACTTTCAGAGTAACCCTGAAAGTCAACACACATGTGAAGCACTCCTCAAGAAAACATCTCATCCTTCCAAGTAAACCATCACAAATATCAAGGTGCACAATTGAACTAAAGTCTAACACCATGCCAAACCTTAGGAACCCCTAAATTAATAGGTGCTCCTCTCCTATGTACACCAAGATTAACATAAATGCACACATGCACAACAACCAAGCACTACCTTAAAGCAACAAATCCAATAATGAACCATAAGAATAGGGAAAATCCTTAGTTGATTGGTTTCCCTCTCAATGCAACGTACTGGCATCAATCAAATGTGCAATCATGTATGCAAGACCGTCATCAAGCCTAGCACTCCATCAATATCCACATGTACTATGCAAGCATCCAAATATTCAGTGATGATGCCAACAAAAGATGATAATCCATGAGAAAATAGGCAACAAAAAATGCAACCAATAGCCACCAAGATACAAATCCTCCAAGCACAGCTTGCTTGGACAATGTCTTCAATCTAGATAAAGCCTCATACAATGAGGGGTAACACCTGGCTCCAAATAGGAACATGCACTCTTACTGAGAGTGTATGAGAACCTTGGATCTCTAGCATACATGTTGTATCCTTTTGTCGACGCTTGAATCCGTCGGGACCGAAACGGCAACCTCACGAGGATATGAATCCTCCTGCGTTTTTAAAGAGGTGGTACTCCTCTTGGGCTAAAAGATATATCTGTGATATCTTGGATTAGGAGAATACTAAGGCAACAAACCCTAGATCTTTATTGCTTGAAATTTTGAAATGATATGGTTCTTCAATAACCTAATCTAATCTTTGTATACAGCAAGAAGTCTTTAAACATTTGAAATGATTGAAGGAGGGATTCAACATCAGAACTCCATTGTGATCAGCATCACATACACAATCTTCTTAATCATATATAAATACATCCATGTCTTCTTCACGAAAAATAGGAGAAAATAATTTGATCATCTCAAAGATTTTTAAAAGAGTATTGTTATCAAGATCAAAAGAGAATTCGATAGGTCAATCCCAAATACCTCATACTTAAGACTCAAAGTTACAAGATACCAATGAGACTTTTCCTAAGTCAAGGAAAATATACAGTGGGGATATTAAAGAAGTTTAGTATGACAGAATGCAAATCCATGTCTACACCGATGGTGGTGGATTTGACGAAAAATAAATAATGTTGATTCAGACGAGATTGATCCACATGTGTACCGACAATTGATTGGATCATTGATATATCTGGTTAACACCATACCTGATATATGCCATGCAGCGAATGTGCTTAGTCAATCTATGAGTCAGTCGAGACAGACTCGCTAGATAACAATAGAGCATGTATTGAGATATATATATATATATATATATATATATATA
>SNQJ01S0009398.1:163991-185073 GCA_010110895.2 Picea sitchensis | reverse complement strand
AAGCTGAGACTAAGGAGTACACAATGAACTTATAATAGTTAAAAAAAATCATCTTCCAATATCATTTTTTTTATTAATCCAAGAGCGGGAAAATATAGTTGACCAAATTTTGGTCAACGCCTATCACAAGAAAGAGAGAAAACATGTGGCAAAATAGGTCAAGACTCTCGTCCTATAGCCACACATCACAAGTTCATAATGTTCTTGTTCAAGTTACAAAACTTTCAAAATTGGCTTTACAAAGAAGGCATAAGCCAAAATGCCAAAGGGAACATAGGAAATAAAACCTAATGCTTGTGACTCGAGCTTATCCTTCCTACCCTACTCTAACATAGGAAGAGGCAAATGCTAGGTGAAATCATACAACCAATGAAAACATGCTAGCATCTCCTCGACACCAAGAACTCTTCCCTTGTGTTTGGCCACAAACCAAAACAAGGAGACATTAAAAATCAAGTCAACATGTATTGTAATCTCGGTCATTACAATGCTGAAATCTGAAGTGAACTCATGAAAATGGGACAGAACACCATGATCACAGCAAGATTGGCATGGACTTTTGCAAGTTTGCTCTATCCAATATTGAATAGGACTGGTGTAATCACCATCTCTTAAACATACAAAGGAAAACCCATCATTAAGCCATGAAATATCATCATTCTCATCCTCAAATAACAAAAGCTTAGGTGGCTCCACCCAAAATTTAAAGTAATCGTCTATGCTGCCCTCTAGCAAACATGTAGGGGAAGTATGAAACAAATTTTCAGATCTGGAAAAAAATTTCAGCTCACAATTTAGAACTTGCTGCCCTCCTTTAGGTGGCTGAAATTTCTATAATAAACCAAAATCTGAAAACGTTGTTGTCCCCCCAAATACACATGCCTCAGCAGAATTTTTATGCACAAAATGAGCAAGAGCTGAAATTATATATGGCTGAAAAGATTCTGCACCTTCATATTCATAAATATGCCCCATATTCCGAAACAAATCTGCAGTAGACATGAGAAAACATGGCTGGAAAATTTTTGACATTTCATTTCCATGAAAATACCTTTTATGTTGTACCAAATCAGTCCTAGTGATGAGAGGACATGGTTGTTCATTAACAATAGAAAAGGGCTCACATAACTCCACCATGTTTGGCTGTCCAAGAGAGACAAAAGCTGTAATTTTAGCCCTAGAAACCTCATTATCAGTATCATAGATAGGATTCTCCATAAAGATAACAACGGTTTATATTCCATCTATGCCTACCAATTTGAAAGAAAGCATCAATTCTCTCCTACTCTCGGTTGTCCTCTTCTTCACATGGGGGAATAAGCACATGTGAACTTTTTTCATCTTCAATGTGCTCTTCTACAAAATCAGCCCTCTCCATATCATCAAAATTCACATCATTAAAATCAAATATTTGAAGAGGCAAATGGCTTACTAAACACTTTTCTTCAAGAGAGGATGAAATGGATGCTTGAGTGCTTTCATCATAAATGTCTTCTTCATGTGGGGCTACAATAGAATCTTCAGTGACTTTATTATCCTTGTCTTCTTCTAGATCTGAAATATCATGCACAGCAGCACAAGTAGCTCATGGGATGAGGAAGAAGTTTGGTCCTCCAATGGTTCCTCATCACATATGGCATGAAAGCTATGTCGATCTTCAATATTCTCTTCTTCTACATAGCCAACATCCCAATGCTTGTCAAATGCCTTGATCAAACCTACAAGTGAAGGAGTCCCTTGGACAACAATCATAAAACCAACCATTTGCATCATTCTTCAAGGAACAAAAAACAACTTCATCCTTACATCCTCATGGGAAACATTAACTCAAATTTCATGAAGGATGTAATATGTAGCATAGCTAAGTCATTATGTCCATGGAACTTTCAGATGTGCTTGTCCCAATCCGGCTCAAGGAATTGATTTGAATACCCGAGAAATCTAATGGATCAAACCAATTCTTCATCCATGATTCTTCTAAAAATGCCATACTTCTTTACTTCAAAACTGTGAAACTGATATGCAATAACCTTCATACCTCATTCCAAAGCTATGGATTCTCGAAGTGAGTCTTCAAATGCTTCCAAATATGTTGGATGTCCTCCCCTCTACAAACAGCAAGATCTTCAACAATCTTCAAGAAACAGCACTTCATTTCATCATGGAGTTGCAAGATGAGAATATGATCTTCAAGTAAAAACTCTCATTAATCAATGCAACAAGACCATTGAATCTCTGAGAAATGGACTTTATCCCCAGCAACTGTGCCAAAATGTTACTACCGAAAGTAGCAATCAATGTAATAAAGCTCCAAAAGCACAAGTGCGCCCTTAAGAGAACTAAAGGGTCGTCCATTATCAGTGATCACCACAAAAATGCCCTCTCCCACTTTAGGTCAGATCTCCTCCAACACAAGGGGGGTATCCATAGGATAGGATCACTAAAGTTGTGCAATGGAGGCTCTAGGTGATATGAAGAGTTAGCTTTAGCAAAATGGTAATTTTAGTATAGAAAAATAAAGTCGATGAAGGATTGAGACTAGTGCCTATCCAACTTGGGAAAATGGAATCAATAAAGGAAACCAAGAGGGTTGAAAATAGATGAATGGGGGTGGTGAGAAGTATTATTATAACATGCAAAATTTCACCTATGAATGACAAATAAGATGGCTAGAAATAAAGTTTTGTACGCCCTTACAAAGGTGCTCTACTTATGCACATGCTTAATACATAAAGGGTAGTGATCTTATTTCATGTATGAAAACATCATGCAACCTTTCAAAGAAATGGCATAAGATAAATAATTCAACTAGAAAGTAAAAACAGCAAAATGGTTAAATAGAAAAGACCTCATCCAACCTTCTTCTCCATAGCACAGTTGCCCTATCATGGAGCCCTTATTGTAGCAGAATTATTGATGTAATCTCCAACAATATGTATTCATTAATATGGGAGAAAATGGAAGCCACCCTTACAATCACATTCACCTCCATAAGATATTCAACTAGGCTCAAAAAAGGTGTTCTTCGTAAATCCAACCATGATCAATAATGGAGAGAGAGCAAACCCAAAAGGGTTAAATAGGAAAGACCTCATCCAACCTTCTTCTCCAATGACATAGCTGCCCTATTATGGAGCCCTTATTGCAGCAAAATTATTGATGTAATCTCTAGTAATATGTATTCATCAATATGGGAGAAAATGGAAGCCACGCTTACATGTAAACCCTTACAATCACATGTTAGTTTTTGGGGTAGCTCGGGCAAGTACTTCCGCATTGGCAGTGCCTAGCATGCAGAGGTGTCCAAGCAACACTCTCTAGATATCAACTTTATTGTTGAAGTGGCTTTTATTTAATGACTAAAGTGACTTTTTGTAAAGTTGAATGACTTAAGTGATTTAAGTCATCTCAACAAGAGATTAAGTCACAGTCATTGATCTCAAGAGATCAAGATCAGATCTTGATCGTTGATCACTTTGGAGTTAGGGTTTTAGTCATTAGGAGATTATAAAAGAGATCTAAGGAGAGTGAGAGGCACACAATGAGTGCATAGGAGCAAGAAGGAGTCTTGCTCATGTACTTGTGACTGAGTGGGCAGGGTCGAGGAAAGGGTGCAAGGGGCAGCAGGGGAGATAGCAATCAGGTGGGTTAAGCTATCAGCTGCAGCATTGTAATTCCTTTGATGGGCCATTATCCCAAGACGGAAGCCTGGGATTTTATTTAATAAAATCTCGCTCAGAATTGGCTTTCCCGCAAGGGTTTTTTCCAAGGGTGTTTACTCGAAATCTCTTATGCAATGTGTGATTGGTTTCTATTGTTTTAATGCTTACGCTTATTTTCCGTTGATAACCTACTTGTGCAGTTAATTAAATAAAGCAATTTTATTTTAAGTTAATTGTCGTGGTGCTAGGTTAGAGAATTCAACATCACATTCACCTTAATAAGATATTCAACTAGGCTCAAAAGAGGCGTTCTTCATTAATCCAACCATGATAAACAACGAAGAGAGCAAATTCTTATATAGAGTTTAGCTCAATCTCCTTTACAATAAAATACTAATTAGTGGTTTCTTAGATCCACTTTATTCTACTAGAAAAATAGTAAATTATTACATAATGGGCTCTCCAATTATCCAAATCACTTGGATTAACCCTCCTAGTGGGTTACGGCCAAAGATGGCCTTTTACGCTGAGCACTTCTTGGAGCTTAGAGACGGGTTCATCGTTCTACCACAGTATACACTCTGCCACTAGGTACACGTTCTTCGCATTCCTCTAGGCCAGTTCGGAGTGGGCTCTCAGACTTCGGGTAGAGACAGACCACCAGATCGATCGACCAGACATGATCTATCAGCTATGCCATCTACAGGAGGTCGAGATTGAGGAATACTTCATCTTTTGTTGCCCCATCTATTATGAGATCAGGGGGCGGTTTCATTGCTTATTCAGGGGGACTCAAACCCTCACTAGCTTCTTCGGGTATCTTAATCAGCAGTGCTTAGCCTTATACATACAGGAGGCCCTCAAGCTCCGAGTCCATACTCTTCAACCTCCTACAAGACCAAACCCTTTTTAGCAGGTCACTTCTTTCTTCATGGTTCTACCCTCGGGAAGGAGCACCAAGAGATAGACCGACACCATCACAGCTCCGAACTCCAGATCAATGCGTACCCGTGGGACCTTCCCCCTTCCCACGATATTTCAGCGACATGACCAGACCAAATCCCTTCCAAGGAGACGGATGAGATCCCCTCGGCCTCGTCATTCCACTACCTCTTCCAGTTAGCGACGCAGCGGACGATCCAGGCATCCCACCAGTTCCCCCTCTAGACATCCTACTATAGTCAGCTTTCTTCATTTGACCTTGGATGGTAGGAGAGATGGGTCCATTCCATGACAAACCTATTTCATTACCTCTAGTTCCTCCTATTTCTAGATCTTTTCCTACAATACATCTTCTCTTCAGAGTACGTCTCTGGGATAGGGGTCGACGGTTGTTCATGCCTCTCACTCCATACTACTATACCTTCACTTTATTATCTACATCTTTCCTTTTTTAGGAGACCTTTTAGCACTCGTGCATTGTAATGACATTATTGTACTCAGCAGTCCCTTTGACCTACTTTTGTGGTCATTAGTCGAACATTAATAAAATTATCTTATCTCTAAGACAAAACATGCAACGCAATAATAACATAGTGCAATAATGATGAATGGGATGCCACATGTCTCTCTCAAGCAAAACACCTCCTTGAATGAGGCATCTTTGACCAAACAAATGCCACTTGTCCTCTTCTCCTTTGGAACACACTTCAAATATGATCCTCAAAAACTGCCTCCAATAAAATATCAATAAATGCCAAGTCAAATGATTCAGGAGGATCCAAAATACCTCAAAATTCAAAGGCCTCAAAACTCAATGAAAAGGTCGCCATGACGAAGAGCTTGACGAGAGATTTCTGACACCGCTTGAACAGGCTCAAACGGACTTTGTATGAGAAAGATATCACGTTCTGAAGTTTCTGTCAAATGGGACAAAAGGAAGGATAGATGTGACACGTGGCAATCCCAGAGGACACGTGACAATCATACGAAGTGGTACATGGCAATCGTACAGAACACGTGGCATAGGCAGGTGACATGGCAGTTGAGTTGACAGTACAGTTGGCATCCAAGTTGGCAGGTGAAGTGGCATCTGGTTGGTAGGTGACGTGTTGTCAACATGATAGGACCAATCAGACGCTGCCATATGGTAGCCTCTGAATGGCTAAGAAGGTTCTATATTTAATTTGGCAAAGGATTGATCGGTTGGAATCGAACCCCCAACCTCCGGGATATGGTCACAACTTAACCAACGAGTCAACCGACAAATCTTGGAAACCATCGCCAAAGTTCTATAGTTAAAGTCGTTGTAATGGGTATGCTAAAGGGAGGAGGTCCGTGGGTTTGACCCCGCGACCTTCCCGCCTATTAACAGTTTAAGCCTTAACCACTTGCCAACGCACCAAGCCCTTGTTGCTTGGCGGATTGGCCAAGACTTATGGTTTTGATTTAGGATACTGTATGGCATTCAACTTGTATATGGTTAAAATTTGGTCACACCTACCATTTAACAACCCACATACAAAGCCTTTGCAACAAATTTTAATATTAATTTTGGAATCAAAATCAAAAATGTATTGTTGACCATATATTTTATATGGTTAATATAATATGGGTTTGGTTATTAAGAATCTATATGGTGATTCACCATATATTTGATTCCAATTAAAGTGGATCGAATCAAACTTGAAGCTTCGATCCTTTTGGTATATAACCAAAGGTAATTTGCAATTGGAAAGGGGGAGGCATCATTTGGTATGATGAGTGCAAGAATTTTGTATTAAGGCTGCATTCTTTTGTATTGTTGAGACATATGAGCTTTGTAAGCCCTCTTAGAGAATTGTAAAGGGGAAACTAAAGAAAAGGGTGACTAAAGAAACTTTTAATCACCACCATTGATCTTGATGGCCCAAGATCTAATCTCAGCCATTGGATCATGTGACTTTTCATCTTCCCTCCAAGAGTCTATCTAGGGAAAGAGGGCACACCCATTGTCATTCTTCATGATCATTTTGAAGAGTGCAAGAGAGAGAGTCAAGTACAGAGGCCATACGGTACGGATTTCTGAGAGGCCATACAACTAGTTATTGGCACAAAAATCGAGGAGGTCGTACAGCACTGTTTTTGAGAAGTTTGGCATGCATTCCAAGGCTACCATAACTTAGGTTTTACACAGAAAACGAGGGTATTGTTTGACACGGGTTTCTAGACAAATTGTACAACAAGCTGGCACAAAAATCGAGGAGTTGGACCGTACTATAAGTACAGGAAATCTGGACACAAATTTCGAGAAGTTTGGCACAGAAATCAAGGAGGTTGCTAGGCTCGATTTTCGAGATAAGTCTATACATTGTTTGATGAAAGAATATTGTTGTAAGAAGAATTCATTCTCTAAGCTCTAAAAATAATAAAAGCCCCTCTCACTGGTTTTCCCCTTGTGGGTTTTTCCAAGGTCAATTTGACCAAAAATTTCTGAGTTATTATTTCTGTATGTGAGCATTTAATTATGTTCTTTATTGTTGTATGTGTTTCCTGTTATGAGTTTTGGTTATGCTAATTTAATTTGCAGCTGATAATGCAATGTGGGTTGGGCATTAAACTCATTGAAACTTGAAACCGAGTTGGGGTCAAAGAAATTTCACAATCCATGTGCAATTAACCCACTCTTTTCAATCCAAGGGCCAAAAGAGTGAAACGACCTACGAAAATGTGCATAGCACATAGCTCAATGTGCACAATTACTCAAAACAACACCAAATACGAGTTGGAGCGACCTAGATAAAGGTGCATCCAAGGCGGGATGCTCCTCCAAAGTAAGAATAAAATAATCCAAATCATGCAACACTATGTGAAATCATGTGCCAAAACTATCAAATCATCTCCAAAACCATGGGCAAAAGAGGAGGGCGACCTATGAGAGTGTGTCGATGCATGAGGCTTTAACCATTTATAACCACCAATGACAACCAAAGAATGAGGGTTCAATAAGGAAAGTGTGCACATGTGGAGCAATCCTCAAGAAAACATGACATCCATCCAAGTAAACCATCACAAATCCCAAGGTGCACAATTCAACTAATACCATGCCAAACCTTAGGAACCCCTAAGTTAATAGGTGCTCCTCTCCAATGTCCACCAAGATTAACATGAATGCACACATGCCTGCATCCCAACAACCAGGCACTACCTTAAAGCAACAAATCCAATAATCAACCATAAGACTTAAGGAAAACCCTTAATTGACGGGTTTCCCGCTCAATGCGATGTACTAGGGGCGAATCAAATGTCTATGCAAGACCCTTATCAAGACTGGCACTCCAACAATATCCACATGTACTGTGCAAGCCTTCAAATATGCAATGATGATGCCAACAAAAGATGATAATCCATGAGAAAATAGGCATCAGAAAATGCAACATGTTGTCACCTAATGCACACCTCAGGTCACGTGGAAGAAATCTTCAATCCACTAAGTGTGGCCTTGGGGAAAAGTCTTGAGTCAGGTAGTTTTCACCTGACACTCGACTCCTCCATCTAGGCTAACTCCTAGCGAAGCCAAGGGGGGGTAGTCCCTAAAAAAGAATCTAAGGCTTATTAGATCTAAGCACAAAATAAATCTAGGAGTTAAATGAATCAAAAGTAAATACAACTAATCTAGCAGCATATGACAATAAGACAATTGCTTATACCAATGATATCAAGTAACTGAAATACTTCAAGGGAAATGATAATAAATAATTGAAATACTTGAAAGTAAATGCGAGTACTTGAAAGGAAATGAAAGCACTTGATAATGAGCAAAATGAAATAAGTAGAACAGTGCCAATAATGTAAAGTGTCGTTGTGAGATGTGTTGCAAATGCTCTTGGTAAATTTTATTATTAAAGGATGACTGCTTGAATTAATGGGTCAATCTAGTGCAGTGGACTGATATGGCGAGTCAACTCGTGCATGCAAGATTGTAAGTGTGAAAAAAGGTAAAATCTAATCTAAGATTTGGCCCCTTGGCAATTATCCCTCAAATGGGTACCCACAAAACCGCAGGACTTCCAATGAGGAGAGACTAGGTCTCAAAGTTTCCCCCTAAAGTCACATGCAATCCCAAGAGTATTGGTCCCTTTGAGCAATAATGGAAAAAGGATTTTCCTAGTTAAACTGCCCCACACTACTCAGTTTCGTTTCTAATCACACCACAGATCAAACAAAGCTCACAATGGTCGAGGGCATACTAAGGCCCCAAAGGGGAAGGTTTATCACTTTGTCGAAAATGAAATAACTGAAATAAATTGCAAAATTGAAATATAAACTAACTAATCTAAAAATTGAATTGCAATCCTTGGGTTTATTTTAACCTTGCAAAAAAAGAAAAAAAAGAGACCAAACACAAAAAGGAGACAGTTCCCCCCAAGGGCTAGGGGGATGGCAGGCCTAGTGGGTTATCCCACTCCTTTTCGGTTACAATAGTTTTTAGAAGAATGTTTGTGGTCCTTTTATAATTCAAAGCCAACAAACTTACAATATGATGGAAGAAAAAGGTTTAGACTGAAGAAGAGGTTTGTTAGGGGGTCTTGGATGCTCCAGATCCTCAAAATTTCGGCAGAGCTTCTCCTTGGCTGGTCACAAAACCTGCTAAAACAGCAAGCAAGAGAGGCCAAAAGATGCCAAAAACCACTTTGAAAGTGCCTACAAAAAATGTGTTATACTTATGCAAAAATTTCTAAGTAAAGAACTATGAACTAAGTTAGCAAATGGCTAAGAAAGCAAGCAAAAAGCAAGCTTTCTTAGTGAATTTTGTTTGTTGTCCCAAAACAGCAAATAAAATGGTACTAAGATTGCCAAATATTTACTTGAAAGCTCTAACAATTAACTCTACCTTTTAGCCTTGAAATTTAGAATAAAATACTTGCTAAAAGGAGACTTTTTTATGCTAGATCTACTTTGAAAGATGAAACTTTAAATATGAATTGGATCTAGCATGCATGCATGCAAAAGTGAAATCTACTTGAGCATATAACTTTAAAAAAAATGATCTACTTAAGCATGCAAGAGAAGTAACCAAATAGAATTTAGATTTTGGTGAAAGAGAGATAAAGAGAAGCTTGATCGATGGAATCCATGGGCTATGGAGTCTCTTGGTGACAAGCTGAGGGACTATGTTCTCGAGAGTCGAAAGTCGAAAGCTTTGAATCCTGTGGAAGGTACAAACAAGTCCAGCCACTTCTTCAAAGATGAAGACCTGTAAAGATTAGAAAAAACTTGCACAAAACCGTTAAATATTGGTGCTCCCTACTCATGAAACCTAGATAGCATGTAATTAAACAAAATTTGCATGCAAATCTTTAACCGCATATGTAAAAAGACAAAAGATCTAAAAATCAAACTAGTTTAGAAGATCTTTCCTACCGGGTGACAACACCCCTTCAAAGGCCAACAATAACAAATCAAATGCAAATAAAATAAGCAAAGATTACCTCATATATGAAATGTTAAACATCAAACATCCACACAAAGAATGCTAGCCACCATATGCGCTCCAAAGTCTTCTTTATTCCAAAATGATAGAAAAATTACAAGTACAATGCCAAGCCAAGTCCAAACTCCCATTAACCTTGGGGATGGAGAGAATGTTTGGTTTTATAGCAAAGTGGGAGCAATTTCCAAGGGGNCCGCATCACTCAAGAGAGAATGGAGACATGTGGATGAGAGAAATGATGTCGCCATTCAACGCACTAGAGTTGGGTTGCCACAAGTCAAGAGAATGAGGAAGGAGAGGGCACCACCTCTCAAGAGGTAGGCTCATCTCTCCATGAGTGTGTCGCCTCTTGAGAGGGGGGGCGCACCTCACCTTTGGAATCTCCTCCAACTCAATGTGGGATGCCACATAACTCTCTCTAACTCCCAAACAAGTCGCCCTCAAGTGCCACATACACCCAGTGAAGAGCAGTGAACTAGAGACAAGCCAAAACGTGTTTCTAGCATGTCTCCTTGATAATAGGGATGCTGATTTATTTGTCTTTTTTCACCTTTTTTGAGTAAAATTGATTTTTGAAGAGCAAAAGTCATTTTTTAATCTCAAAAAGAGGGTACACGGGTAAAAGGGGTATTCTGGGTTAGAAAATAAATACCCCCAAGGCATACAACACCTCCTAGTACCACTTTTTTATTATTACATCAAATTACAAAGTAAAACTCTCGTTTTACAAGAAATTTTACAACTTAATAAATAATTAAAAAATCCTAGAGAGACCTAGTGCATGTCCATAAGACTCAAAAATAATGACTAGCATGGTAATATACATTAGACACTAGACTTAGACAACACACACTAAGGCCTAACCATCAGTACACACTCCATCTTTGGATGTTGTGAGTGAAAAAACTTAGAAATTATAACTCACTAACAAGCAAAATATAATTAACAAGTGAAAAAAAACACTCTAGAGTATGCACTGATGATCAAGTCTTGGGGGGCTAAGCCTTTTACTTAAGAAATACCTCATGCTAGCTCATTTTATTACAATTCCCCCCGTGGGGGTATGGATCATGCATAAAGAAGAAGAAGAAGAAGAAAAATTGAAGGGGTCATAAGACCCCGCTGGACTTCTGAACTCTAATTTTGAACAAATGACTTGTTCAACCTTTGTGGATCATCACCAGTCCTTCCTGGTGCAACTAGGGGGCTAACACAACCAATAGCCACCAAAATACAAATCCTCCAAATGCAGCCTGCTTGGGGAGGGTCTTCAATTTGGACAAGACCTCATACAGTGTGAGGGGTAACAATCCATGAATATTCATACTGCAATGTACAATCAAATCATAGATCCACATAATAGCATTCCCATAGTCATCTGAATCAACACTCCAAACAACTCTAAGTCAGCCCAAGAACTAATCCAAATCAGCCTAAGAATAGCTCCAACTCAACACTCCAATAGCTCCAAATCATCCCAATTAGCAGTCTGAATGGCCTAAGAACAGCTCTAAATCAAGTCAAGAAGCTCTCTGAATCATCCCTAGATCACCTCTGGATCAACACTCTTGAGTCTTTGCTATAGCTACACAAAGTTTTCATAAGCTCACAAATGCTCAATGAGAAAGGTGTGAGGCAAATATAGTCGGGGACATCTGCAAATAGGTTTTTTAAGGTATGCACTTTTTTTCTTTTTTTTTTATTTATCGTGGGGGGAACCTCACTGGTATGGAGTCGAGCGATTCAGACAGGTACAAGGCCAATCCAAACAAGTTCGAATCACTAGCTCCAACCAGTTAGGCCCCAAACCAGTTTGAAGCAGTCGATTCTAGTCAGGTTCCCCCAATTTTGACAACTATGATTTCAATCATGCACCACAAAGCTCTAATCAAGCTTTACAGTTGTCCATTGCAACTCTACAAAACTCTTTGTTCACTGGCAAACCCATCTTTAATGGCCATAACAATTATTCTGGACTAACTAATTGTTCAAATCCTCCTACAATTCTTTATTTGTCTCTGTCGTTTGTGCTTCTTCTAAATCTTCCACTTCTTGGGTGTATCAGATCTGTGCATGTCATTTTGCATTGTGCGACCTCTCATCTCCCCTTAGTATGCACACGCTGTCATGCTTGCTCGTCACGCTTCTCATGTGCACTTTCTATAGTGCTCCCACTTCAACCTCTGTTGTGCCCATCTTTCATCGTGCACTTTCCCTTGTCACAATTTCCTTTTCACTTGTCTTGGTCACACTTGCCTAGTGCACTTTCATACTTAAAAATATCTAGGATGCTTCTACATCAATGCAATTCGCAGATGTGCCTAACACTCTATAAGTTATGGCAGGCTATAGATGCCTGGTTTGTGAGTTTTGAAACATTTTGTACCTAGGTGTGAAAGAAGGCAGATTTTGGGAGTAGAAACGTAGGTACATTTGTGGTAGGTGGGCTGACATTTTCAACCAACATTGACCCAAATCCAGCTAAAGAGTCAATGGTCGATCAGATGATTGGTGAGACAACTTCCTCTGCACCAGCCATGCCAATTACATGTTTTGTAGTCAACATTATTTCTCCTTTTGCAATAGTTTCAAAATTTGTATTTTGGAGCGTGTTAGCGTCAGAAGTCACTCCTGGATTGCTTGCAGGAGCAGAGCCTGACACCCATCAGTTTAATGTCACGATTTGTTTATAAGGGGTGATCAAATGGAAGTAAACTCGGAACCATATGTCTCAACTCAAAAACTAGGCCAGGCATGCATGGGCGAGTGAGGTCTTAGATAAACTCCAAACAGCGAGTTGTAATAAGGGTGAGTAGGGGGGAAGACTTGTTCGAGAGGAGTGCAAAGGACTGTCATAAACAACCAGTTCCTAACAGACTGTGAAAGAAAGCATTAAGAGGCAAGATCATCTTACACTCGAATGCAGGAAACCAGAGGAAACAGTAATGCAACAACAAATCATTTATCGTAACATAACTGTGCGAATCCACGCGAAGCATTCGTTAGTGAACCCTCTGATATAAGACGAAAACACAGATGGAAAAGGAAAATTGTTTGTCATAAAACAAGAAATCTCAAACACAGATGCATAGCCATAGAACTAGAATGTTTGTTAAAACTTCACAGTCGGGAGCTTAGCTCTACCATCGATAGATACAAAATGGCAAAAATGCCTACATATAGCCAAAACAAACAACAACAGCGGAAACGAGAAGCTGCATTAAAAACTTTGCGTCTGCATGTCTTCTGACAGTCTGCGCATGCAGACTCTGGATGATCGTGCACTTATGACAGACGCAATGGGACTCCTGACTGTCCTGCAGTGGTTTGACAGACGCAATCTCCGTCAGGAAGGACTATCAGTCTGCTTGTACGCTTGGTCCTTTCCTGGCCTTCTATTTATGGAAGAAGACGACGTTCAACCACCTTCACRGCAATAATAACTGCTCCCTTGGGATTGGGAACGACCTCRGTCAACTCTGCCCTTTGGGACGTGGAAGACCCCTCGCGCTGCCACCTGGAACAGCTGGACGATCTGATGGATAAGGCGTGGAGGAACTGGCACGCTTGGCGTGGAAGGGGAAAGGGCGGTGATGGAGTCAACACTGTGAGGGTGAGATGAGAGGTGACGAGGTGGTAGAAGATAAGAGGGTCTAAGGATGGGTGCGGGACACATGGCAGGGGACGAGGAGGCTCGAAAGGTGAGTGGATGATGAGAAAGGGCTAAAGGGGCGAGCCTCATCGCACGGCCAGGAGGAGAACAGATGGAAAGGAGATGACACGACAGGAAAGGGGCCCACGTTGGTTAAACGCAGAAAGACAGAAGGCTCCGGAATACAATGTGCGTCGTTGATCTGGGCGCTCTAATCACAGCCGTCGGAGAGATGCGTCCCCGATTTCGGACCCCCCCCCTCCGCTTAAAGGTAGAAAGGCGGGAGGGGTCCGGAATCACCCTGCGCGCCGTTGATCCGGGCGCTTTGATCGTGGCCGTTGAAGAGGTGCAGGGTCCGGAATCACCGCTACCGCTGATCCCAAGGCTTTGATCGCGGGCCGCTACAGGTGCTCTTGATTCCTAATTCCCTCCTTAAAGGTAGAAAGGCTGGGTCCGAATCCTACGCCGGGCATCGTATGCCGGGGGGGGTCCGGAATCCTACGTGCGCCGTTGATCAGGGCGCGCGAATCCTTGTCGTCCAGATCTGGCTTTCATTTAAACACGGGCGCATTTGCATCCCAAACTTAGGGTAAGTGGGTTTTTAACCCACTCCTTCGTCTTTTACCCCCCGCTACAAGAAATATCGCTAACAGAGCGCATATGAGAAAAGCTTGTGGTGTGTACAGAGGGTGTTGGGTTGTGAAATAAGAATAACACATAGCAGTTTCAATAATTTCTAGCAACTAGACCCACATTATCATTTCCAGTTGTTGATCAGTGGGACAACTTAAAGGCAAACTATAGATATTTGCATTGATGCACTTGGTCCAGATAAGTTTATATTATGGTACAAGTGTTTCGTTTTCATATGCCCATTAAGGACGGTGTCAAAGTTATTTTATTATAGTGGTCATATGATAATAGTTTAGTACTTTAATGTTAGGCATTTAATATAGTTAAGTTACTTAAGTTGATTAAGTCACATGTTATAAATAATGTTAATCCATTAGGTTAAGTCGTGTCTTAATTAAATGAGGTTGTTGCACTAGACTCGATGCCCAAGACACTGTCCCCTTTATGTATTGAGTCTTGGCATTCATCATATTGAATAATATAAAGTACAGTCTCTCTTTTCTTTGCATTGTATATTATTCTATATGATAAATGTCAAGACTCAATATATAAAGGAAGACCGTATAACCATTACAATAAATAACTCTAACAAGGATATGCCTATAGTGCAAAAAACATTAAATAATAACGATACTTAAAGTATACTAGAAAAAGAAAATATCAAGAATGAAGAATGCATTAAATAACAAGAAATATCATCCGAGCTTGAATATCTATTTCCTACTTAATAACATAAAATTTGTCCATGGAATTTTCAGAAAATAATTCCTCAATAAAGTAGAATTTAGTTCCAGCATTCATTGTAAAAGTGTTTTCATAGTTTTCCTATGTTTTCTTTCTAAAACATCAAAAACTAAGATGATGTAGTACCTTAGATGCCACCAAACATTGCATCTATACTTTTTGTTGGAAACCTAATCTGTTAGGTTATGATATTCTGTATTATTCACTTGAGAAGGAATGTGAAAAATCACAAGTGAATAGGAACTGTCATCGGGAGTCCAAGAAACCTCTTGGAATATGAATCCAAAGGTCATAGATCGTGTATTTGTATGTGTATCATACTAATAAAATATATATCACGCTGATCTCCATTTGTGTGTATTCTAACACTCTTAAAGAGCAATTATGCACCAAGCATGTGTCAAGAGAAAATCCACAAAACTGATAACAGTGCCTTTAATTTTCTAGAACTACCAAACAATGACATGAAAATTCCCTTGTTGGGTGGTCTCGATATTATAACAAAACTAATAACAGTGCCTTCAATTTAGGGTTAGTAAGACTATATGACATCATCTAATGATAAAGACACCAAGTAGTGGGAAAGATTACCAGCACCATTGTCTGAGTTCACCAACAGGGATGAGTAGAAGTTGGAATTATGATAGCACCATCAATCAACTACGCCAAGAAGCAATACTAGTGATGTCACATTTGCCATGTCAAGATTTGTATATATAGACAGATGAACCAAGAAAGACGAGTCTATATTCAGTGTGAAAACTGGTTATGATACTATTAAATAGTTTATGACCCAAACTTCTGGGTAAGTCCTATATAGCACAATCAGAGAGTTGAGGATTACTGAGGGTAACATCATCTCTTCATAGAGAAGCCAACTAGTGGGAAATATTACTAGCACCATTGAGTGATTTGCAACCATATGGAAACATATACTATAATAACACCATCAATCAAACTAGGGCTAGAGAGAATGGACAAGTATTAGTGAAACCGTACTGAGCATGATAAGCTATCTATATACTTTTCTAAATGAGCTGCACACATTATGCATAGCCTACCACTACTAGGACATACAGAGTGCTTGTAGCTGTAGGCCTAGCACCAAAGCAGTGAAAGCTTGCCTGATGTTATAAAAATATTGTCTGTGTGTACTCAAAGAGCACCATTACACTTGTAAGGGAAATGTCTGGCTAAGAAATATGTTCGTAAGGGCTTAGAGGTGATCAAATTACTAAACAGTCAGACAGACAGGTTCTCTCCTATATTGTACAATAATTCTTAGGAAAAAATGCACTGATACCCTTAAATTTTTTTCTCTCCTTCATCTGATCAGTGGCTTAGATTTGAAATAAATTCCATAAAATTACCATGGTAGCAAGTACATCCCCTGGAACAGAATCCAAAATGTCAGTTCTATATCTAGAAATCATAAAATCCCGACACCTTAGATTTGCAATAAATTCCATAACAATAACCATTGTACCAAGCACATTCCCTGAAACAGAACCTAAAATGTCAGTTATATATCTATAAATCCCAAAATCCCGATGATACTACATTCAGGCATGCCAATATCTACATCAAACAAAAAATACAGAACCAAAACATATACTGATTAAAGATTATTCCTAACTGCAGAGATAAATTCCCTCTAATTGACAAATCAAACTTCAAGAAAAGAAATATGTAATCGAATCTGCAGGTCACAACTATGGAAAATGAAGGGCTCATAACCAGTAACTGTCTAATTAAAGATTTGAAAAGGTGTAGGAAACTGACATAAACTGTATACACAATTGTCACCACAAGAATTGCATAACCACTGTTGTACCCCGGAAAATTGTGCAAAAGTTTCCCAGCAACAAAGACGCAAAATATTACAACGGGAATAACAATCAGGAACACCGTGACAACCAAAGACCGAACGTCCGGTCCAAATATGAGTCTTCCACAAAGAAAAAATTTCTGCAAAACAACAGATAAAAATCACAACCAATGTCAGTTTCTTTGCAACACAAAGGCATATGTTACTAGAGTAGCAAAAACACAGACAGTTCTCCAAGGGGACCCCGGACAACGTTTACAGTTTGAAAGAGCTAAACATGCTTCAAAACATACAGTTTTAGAATGTCAATGCAATGGCCTATAATTCATTATATGAATTTAGGTAGCGTGACTGGGAAACAAACTAATAGCCAATCTGTAAAATTCATATTTTAATAAAAAAAAATCCTGAAATTTGTTTCCAGTAGTATCACATGTTTAATTTCCCCAACAAGGAGGCAGATCAAACTGCTTGGCTGACGCTTAGGGGCCTTCACTGTTCAGGCAGTGATTTCTTATCTAGAGCATTCAGATTTTTTCTTTTATTATTTTACCTGATGGGGAGTCAGGGGGATCCATCATAGAATGATGTCCCAAACAGATAGGGGAAGTATACAGGATTGATCCATCATGTATCCAATTCGGTAGGTGTTGCATTTTGAGCCATTCATCCCAGCAATGCAATAATGAGGACATGGAGACCTAGCTGAAATTTTTCCAAGGTCATTGGTGGCATCAAAATTGGAGGATGAACATGCTAAAATGGCTTCCTGTAGACCATGACATAGTGCTGTATATTCAACACAGAGATCTTTTGCTGGAGCAGTCAAACATGCATTCCGAGACTTGTTCCTATCATACTGGTTCATTGTATCTACAAATCTGAATGAGTACCAGAACGAATCCAAAATCAGGCAGGCCTGTAGCAGTTGATCAGCTGAAAGTGAGTATTTTTATATGGGGCTTTACCACCAGTGCGCATCTGGACATATATTCTGTCAATTAAAAGGAAAAGGACAATATAGGGACTTGACTCAAGGAGCTAAAAAAGTCATGGGAGGTCACTGGATGCACAGTTGAGTCCTATGGTTGGACGGATGGGAAGGACAGGACACTTCTTAATTTCCTGGTAAGGGCACAATGTTTATGAAATCCAGTGATGCATTGGCACATTTTAAAGACGAAGCATTATTATGTGAATTGTTGGATGAATTTATCAGAGAGGTAGGTGTGCAGCATGGAGTGCAAGTAGTCACTGATAATGTTGTTAATTATGTGGCTATGAGCAAGTTGCTAATGGAGAGGCACCCCACATTGTGTTGGACTCCATGTGCTGCCCATTACACTGATTTGATGCTTGAGGAAATACAAAAACTCACATTTGTCAGGGCAACCATTGATCAAGGCAAGAGCATCAACAAATACATATATAACAGTGTATTTGTCCTTAGTCTCATGAGGCAATTCATAGGGAAAAGTGAGTTGTTGCACTGTGGCATTACACGTTTTGCCACCAGTTTCATTTCCCTTCAGTCCCTTCACTGTTGTTAATTGGAGCTGAAGAGGAAGTTCCTTTCTGAAGTGTAGCATGATTATGAATATAGCACAAAAACTGATGGGAGAGCCATTGCTAGAGTCATGAACCAAGATGGCTTCTAGGAAGGAGTGGAGGAAGTGTGCACGATCAGCGAACCTTTGGTAAAGGTTCTTCGCTCGGTTGATGGGGAAAAGCCCACAATGGGCTACTTGTATGAGGCCATGGATAGGGCCAAAGAAGCTATCAAATCTTTCTATGAGGAAAGATATTTGAGGGATGATGGACTTCACAAACAATTGATGCTCTAGGAGAGGATTGATCACCGATGGAATGGGACGCTCCGTCGTCCCATTCATGTAGCAACACTTGTCCTCAACCCCACCTTTACTTATCCATGTATTTTTTATTTTGATGGAGAGGTTATGGAAGGGTTCCATAAATGTCTTCAGAGTATTGTCCCCCATGCAAATCACTGCTTAACTATTAAGAGTAAGATGGAGCCGTATAGGAACGCCACTGGACTATTTGGCTTTGACAGTTGTCCAAGAAAGGAATACTTTAATGCCAAGTGAGCAATTGTAATTACAGCTTATATAATTTTAGTACCTCAAAAAGAGTCCAACAGAGTGCCATTAATGGCAATAGCAAGCATAGAAGATTTGGGCACATGCAGAGAAGGTACGGTGGCAGGTACTCCA
This sequence comes from Picea sitchensis, assembly GCA_010110895.2. Classification (NCBI taxonomy): domain Eukaryota; kingdom Viridiplantae; phylum Streptophyta; class Pinopsida; order Pinales; family Pinaceae; genus Picea; species Picea sitchensis. The sequence goes on along the minus strand of SNQJ01S0009398.1, from coordinate 165,908 downwards.
GCAAAGACTTTGTACAGCAATCCATACAACAGCCTTAGTGAGAATAGAAGTACAATTGCAAGTACAGGCACAGAGAGGGTGCATTCAGCATCTCCTTATAGCAACAATGAACCAGTTTAATGACAGCACAGTAGACATAGTTATAGAATATTGTTTGGTAGAGGGCACATGCATGCTAAAGTAATGCTTGCGCCAACTTCAATTAGGGCCGGTTTACTGTTGTTCCGAATTTAGCATGTACCAGTTTCTAGTTCTAGTGCAGTGAAATCCTATTTTTGTTAGGGTATTTTGCATGTGGAAAGGTTCCAAGAATAAATGGGACACAGATCCCTAGAAGAGAAAAATGAATGCATGCATACTTGAACTCTCCTCTAGTGAGCACACTTTCCTATGAATAGTTCTTTCATGAAGGTTGAGGGTGTTAATCCAATGCCAGGAATAGATGTAGGGTTGAGGTTTATTTTGGGATTTATCCAGTTTTGGATCAGGGCTATTTTTGTAAACCCTAGAGTCTCTTCTTCAGTTATATAAGAAGGCAGGGGTATAGGTTTTATTCATTCAGTTTTCCAAAGTAGAAACAGTGGGTGAATGGTAGAGTTTGAAGCTTTCAGTGTATTTCATGTTTTCAAGAGTAATAAACAATGATGTGATTTAAGTTTCAGATCCGTGTACGTGCTGTTACTTTCTTCAGCAGGATGTGTTTCAATATCTAGTAGATTTATCATTTAAGATGCAATTTTGAATTCAGTTTTATGTTTTCCTAAATAGGTAGGTTAGAAATCGACTAGGACTATTACCATGTGCTGAAAATTTTCAACTGGTATCAAAGCAGTGTCTCTAGAGCCTTCTAGAGTTCTTTATGGGGAGATCAGCCTTGAAGGAAAGAGAGTTGTCAGAGGGTTTCAGTGGGCAGTATGTCTAGGGTTCAATGATTGAAGCAGATCTGTGCCAGTAATCGGCACATGGACCTGAGAAGGGTTGTGCAATGTGAAACCCTAGTTGATCCAGTTATTGGATTGAAATTTGTTCAATGGAGTTGCAATAATGGCATTCCTGGTATGCAATAGAGTCACCTATTGGAGGGAGCCCCAAACTTAGTGTCGTGGACGTGCAAACTACAGAAACTCTTGGAAAGAACGAACACTCGGTACCTTGTGGAGAAAAAGGTCAAACCTCCTATAGATCCCAAAGATTTGGCAGAGTACAACAACAATGCAATGAATGCAAAGCAAGTCCTACTAGATTTGGTAAAAGATCATCCAATCCCTTGTATTGTTGGGAAGAACACCACCAAGGAGATGTATGATGCCTTCAGAACCATCTACATAAGTGTGAACGTATCTAGGAAGATGCTCCTAAGGAACAAGTTCACCACAATGCACATGTGCGAGACAGATACAATAGCTAACTATATGATGAAGCTAGCAGCGTTGAGAAACCAGCCTAGTGCAATTGGTGACGAAGTCAAAGATGTTAAGCTAGTTGAAGTTCGAATTGCTCTAAATGGCTTCAGTTCATCTTGGCACAACTTTGTCCGAGTTATCTGTGGTTGCAAGAAGTTAGCTAACTTCAAGCAATTGTAGGATGTTTTCCTTGGAGAGGAGACAAGGCTAGAGCAAATCTCAACCAGTTACAGCGGCAAAGATGATGTACTAGATCTAGACCTCGTCGGTGTTAGAATATAAAGGATTGTGCTCGTTTAACCACGACGATACCCTCGTCTCCCAACCACAGGCCTTAAGCCACCCTCCGAGCACCTTGACCTTGACCGAGAAGAGAATTATGGCTGAAATCTATAGCCAAGAGAGGCTAAATGCACCAAGCAAAAGAATAGAGACAAAACTGAACAGATGATCCCACCCAGAACTAGCGCACCACTTTCCCCAGAGACCTGCGCACAAAACTGCCAACTGCAGT